>BMAV01026020.1:0-41423 GCA_019973955.1 Trichonephila inaurata madagascariensis
CCTATAGTTTTATGTTATAATTTAATGTATAAAATAAAATTCTAAGATAACGATGGATTTTTTAAAAAAAATTACGCTGGTTTTGGTTATCAAATTTTTTCTTATTTTCTTTGTTACTTTTAAAAAAATCGTCTTTTGACTTTATCTCTTATTAATTATAATTCAAAAGGATAGCATTGAATAATTTTAACTGTGACTAAGACTGTAAGAAACCGGTTCGTTTTCCTAACCAAATCCCAATGCCGAACATTTGCGAAATGCCAGAATAATGAAGGAACGAGTTTTAACTAGATTTAAAGCAGTTTCTTCCACAAGAACGTGAGTGGTAAGATACAAAATGGGTAATTATCAGCCAAAGGTGTGGTGTATTGTACACCAGGAACGTATGCATCCTACCACGTGAAAGTAGTGTAATCTTTGCATACAGATGATTATCCCCGCCGAGCAGACGTTGTGCAGTATATTCTGAAATTTAGTGATGAAGCAAAATTCAGTGGAGAGGAATATTTTCAACAAGTACAATCAAGACGTTTGATCTGTCAGTAATTCCTACTGCACTACCCCTCGTAATCAACTGCAGAAATTTTTCATTAACCTCTGGATAAATATCCTTATTGATTATATGATAGGCTAGTGCTTCTCAAAATTTAATGTTTATAACCGAATATTCAATCATAATTTTTATCGCACCCCCTTTATACAATAACAATGTATTGGATTTAATAATACTATAACTTGATGCTGAAGCTACAATACGACTTTAACCTCTTAAGTGACACCGGCGTATATAAACGTCTCTCTCAGCCAAAGCCTTTACCGACGATATATACATCTTCCAAGTCCAACTTTTTGGAACTGCTATCCATAAATTATTCGAAATTTTTTGGAATGTAATAAAAGGACCTTGACAGTTTTTGAAGAATTTACTTATTTTGGGAAAAGTTTATCTATTTATTATTTTTCCCAATACATCACATACGTGCGACGACGTGGAAAATGGTGGCTTTGGGAAAGTGAATCCCGTAGCTTTTAATCCGTTTTGGGATTTTAAAAACTTTTAAAAGCTATCAAGGTAGTGGTGGTTTTTAAAATATTTATATATTACGCCCAGGGGTTCGCTGGTAATTATTAAACTTGATCTTACTTAATATTAGTTAATTATAAATACATGGTGCAGTACAGATACATTCATAAGTGCCATGAGTGCATATGTGTATTTTTAATTATATGATTGCCGATGTGTATTTTATATTTTATGATTGCCCCAATGTGTATTTTATACTTTAATATGTTAGAATGTTTTTTTTCTTTTAATTTTAGTAAATTAATACTTTTTTTGTTTAAATGATCTTTTGTTTCCGACTTTTCAATATATTTTCCACCCCTCGTAAGATTATCACACAGCCCTAGAGCTCGAGCCTCACATTTTGAGAAACGTTGTGGTAGGCCCTTACATCTTGCGAGACCGTTTGCCCAGCACAAAATACCGTATCTTCTTGGAAAGTTCCCGCTGTTTTCTCCCCATCCAGAGAGAATGTGCTTGTGCATGATGGAGTCCCAACACATTTTGCCACATGGTATATAGCATCTTGAATGACACATAGACCGAACGATGGATCGGAGGTAGTTGCCTTGAGGCTTGAGCTCCTCGCTCAACAACTGAACATTTTTTTCTGATGCACATGAAACCTTTAATGTACGAGACATGACGCCTTTTGACTCAGTTGAGGCTCTCTTGCATGGACAAAAATAATTTACATCAGGTTCTTCGAGGGCAGCACATGTGCTCCTTCGCTGATGGTGCTTGTTAACGCTTTGGGGGGATTTTGTGCACTGCTGGAAATTTTCACAACAATAAATATGATTGTATAACTATTGCATCGTTCATTCGTTTCCTCAGCACTTTTGTAAATTCATATTAGAATTCTAATATTCTTCTTTTCTGCCTCTCAGAGTGGAATGTGACCCAAAGATCCTGTGTAATTATTGGTAATCTAGATGGGCACTATTAATCCTCTTAATTTGTAAAAACAATTTAGAACTATTTTGTATGTGCATGCTTATTAACTGTTTAGTTTTCTTCTTCTTTTTTTTATATTGAAACAATAATAGATGTAAGAAACTTTTAATAGCATTATGGGAACAAAAGAAATACGTTACAATTTTGTAATTATGTATACAAATTATTGCATGTCATTCACACATACACACACACACACACAAATACAGTGTTAAATAAACACCCTTATTTTATAATATGTTTTGCATTTTATAGTGTTTTTTTAAAATTGCTTTTAAGTAAAATTTTGATGATACATTTTCATTCATAAATCATTAAAATCCATGATTTTTTTTTAATATCATTTAATTATAAATTTACATTTAGGTTTTCGAGTCATGTAAAACAAATTTTTGTTAGATAAAAACATATTGTTGCTTGTTCAATATTTTCTTCATTGAATCAAATTATAAAATTATAATGTATATTAGAAATACAATAAATGCAAATAATCCATCAAAAAGTACTTTAAAAAAGGTTATCCGCATCAATATACTGTGATAAATAATATAAAGAAGAAGAAAAAATATTTTTTACAAATTAATATAAAGTAACATATATGGTTAAATGAATATAAATCCTTTTCTTTCATTATTTTATTGGTGTCATTAATTTGCTTCTTTCTCTAAATAAAAAAGTGAAACGGTACCATATTAGGAAACAAAAAAAAAATCAAAATGATATAAAAACAGTTTGGTCTGAAAGCTATTTCAAAAATATCAAGTGCAATTTATTTCTCCGCTTAGACAATGGGAATATTTCTTTGAGAGTTTTGATGTCTCCTGTGAGTTGCAATTCCCTCTATTCCCAGAAGAAAATAAAGACTGAATTGAGAATGAAGTAGAGAGAGTTTATAACAGCCAAGACACCTAGAATGAGGATATTTCTTTTCTTCACGAAATATATTATTTAATAAATTTTTTCCCCCGTACTGTTATTGAACTGAATGAACATATAAGCCACAGACAAGGAAAAAACCGGACATGAACAAAGCTTTTATAATTATATTTATTTCCATAAATACGCAAAATAGTATTAAAATAGTCAACCATTCTTAATTTTTTATTTAAAAATAATATATTGCAATTTAATTTTAAAATACGAAAATTTAGAATATATAATAAATAAGTACCTAAACTTATAAATAATAATATTTTTAATAAGTTAAATTGTAAATCTTTTTTTCTGTAGCATAACATTTAACAAAAATTTTACTTATATTTTTTAAGTATTGCTACTAAATTTCTCACATTTCTTAAGGTAACATTTTTTTTTTACTTATTTTATTATCTATTAGATACTGTTAAGTCCAGCGTAATACGCGCACATTTAACACAAAAAAAATAAGATCGAAACTTAAGGGTGCGCGTTATACGCCATGTATAGAAATGATAGCTTTAAAAATAACAAGAGATATGAGCATAAAAAAAATTACTTCTACATGTATAAGAATATTCTTTATTTAAAACAAATGACTTGCCCTATGAATTAAAAGAGTTGTAGTTTTAGAAATATACAATTTTTTTCAAAAGTCTGGGACAATACTTCGAATTAATTGCTTCAAAACAAAATCAATGTATACTAATGCTTCAGATTTCTTCGTAAAAATAGGGGTGCACGTCATACGGTGAATATACCTAAAAATTAAAAAAAATCAGCTGGAAAGTATAGGTCCGCGTTATAAGTCGGATTTTACGGTATAATATTTTATCTCTGAATAAAACTCTTAGTAACTGTGTGCTTTTCAGTTATAATATACTTAACACATGTAGTTTTTAGTTGATCTGCTCTAGTGTATTACAATGATACATCGTACTAATTTATTCAATCTTTGAATGATAGATATGAAAATCAGTGGGATATATGTGTAGCAGAATAATTCAAGATTGCCGACTCAGTTTATTCAATGAAGATTATAGCAAGATTGAGACTTATTTTACAATATGTTTAAATAGTAGACTTCTAATAAATAATTTCAATTCATGCTACTCTGAATTTGATTGTAAGATTTATCTAGGATTTAGTAACCCTCTTTCTTCATAGCATATTCTACTAATCTTTTCCCCCTCGCTCACCTATTTCTAATATCTTTATGCTCTTTCTCCATCCTGTTCTTTCGTGTTCAATAAGTTCCTATGTAAATTATAATTTTCATTTGTATATAGCATGGTTGCTTTACTAGGCAATGTTCTCATTTTAAACAACAAATTAAAGAGGACCCAAAAGCTAGCTAAGAGAAATTTACTTGAGAGCCTAATTGATGTTTCAATTAATAATATATTTTAAGTAACAGAACTTTCTAATAAGCATAGTTTTAACTTGACTGAAAAAAGAAATTCCAATGACGTTTTTCTTCAAATTTCCTACACTTCTATTTCCTGTCTATCATTAATATGACATAAAAATATTTTTGTCACACAACACACAATAGAATTCTAAATATATGAAAGAAGGTTATGTTTATGTTATATTTTCAAATAAGAATTTTTTTTCAAATTCGGTGACAAATATAAGGAATATTTTTTCTTAATATTAATTTTACTCTCAATTCTCTGAGCGAACTTTGTGCTCCTTTTCTACTTTTCTTCCTTCAAAAACACTTTTTAAGTCTTATTTATTAAGATCTACTTATATATTTAGAGTATATGGTATAAAGATATATATGCACATTTTTGATTAAAGAAGTGTTTTGAATCTTTTAATATTTGCCATCCCATTTTACCTTAATAATTTTCACCATGGCCCTTTCATACATTAACAATGTATTGAACACAACAACAATGTCCTTCGACGTTAAAACTACAATATGATTTTCATTAAAAGCCATACAAATTATCAAGGCAAGTATTGAATTTTGTGAATGACAAGTCAATGGGAGTCACTAGTAGCATTAATTTAATATTGAGACACTAGTTATCAAATGCACTGTGCAGTACTTATACATTTATTAGTATCAGTGCTGCAAAATGTATAAATATCCGTGTTAATATGTATTTTATTTTTTACTAGCTGGTATACCCGTTCTTCGCATGGGTGAATTGAAAAATTAAGCAATACAGACTGATGTATAAAGTTTTTAATGAGTTAATTTTATGCGAGTATCCAACTGATGTTGCTCAGTGTTCTTGCGAGAGAATGGAATCATTGGAATAATGATAAGCGTTTAAAATGCAACAGTTCAAAACAGGTCCAAGTAGCAGTAGGGTGAAACAAACACAATCGTAGGCACAAGTAAGGGGTGAGAGGGATGCATGACTTTTGACACTGTTTAAGGGGTGAGGACTGTAAAATCATTAGGATCAGAGGATATGAACAGGAAATGTTGCGAATGGCAGCAAACTAATCAAACAAAAAAGTTTGTTATAACTACTAAAAATCGTTGAGACAGAAGACTCGCGAAATAAAATAATCCCTATTGAATAAAAATAATCCCTATTGAAATAAATAATCCCTGTTTGAATCGGGTATTGTTCACTGTTTCATTGGTTTTAATTTTATTTTCGCAAAACCCTAATAATTTTCTAAAAAAAAAAGTAGCCTAAGTTACTCCTTACAACATTAGCTATCTGCCAGTGAAAGTTCGTTCAAAATCCATCCAGGCGTTTCAGAGATTAGCCGGAACAAACAAAGAGACAGACAGACAGACAAAAATTTTAAAAATTGATTTTTTAATATAAGTACCGCATATACCTTTGAATTAGTAAAAATGAATTGAATTAGTGCATTAGTAAAAAGATGTAAATTTCAAATTACAGACACTTCATTTTTATTTATATGTATAGATTATGTCAGAATGTATTTTGTATCAATGTTTTTCAATAAATTTATTCTCTTGACTTTTCGATATGTTCCGGTTCCACAATTTGTGAAACGCTTGTTTAAAGATGTTAAATAACTTGGTAATCTAATTCTGCTCAAACTTTATTGTAATTTGTATACCCGTATACATAAAATATTCTGAATAAATAAATGTTTAATCAGATATTTAGTTTAATTGGAGCAATGACTTGAACAAGTGGTTTTCAAAAATGTCAATTTATAGCGCTACAATTTATATCTGTTTCCCTCAATTACGTCTAACAGTACTATATAAATGCTAATGGCCCTTGTTCTATAGACCTTCATAAAAGTTCAAATAAAAAATAAGGTCTGGATTATTACAAAAAGCCGTTAATATAACACATTATAAAAAAGTCATAGAAAAATGAGCGGTAATTAATCCTCAACTCCCATATATACCTCTGTTTTATTACAAATTATAAATAAACAAAAAAAAAATATCTGAAAAAGATACTAGATTAAGCAAAAGTTTTACCTCCTTGTTTTTAGAAGACATCCATATTCTAAGAATATTTCTTTTAGTTGGATTCATTCACATTACCTCAACCTTTATAATCATAATTAATGAAAACATAACCAATTAGTGTACACAGTTCGTTTGCGTTTAAAAGATACGAGATACTGCACATTTACATATCAATGTAAAAAATACATCTCCTTAGTATTAACATTATTTGACTTCTTTGAAGAGTAAATATCCAGCTAATTTTTATCTACATGAATATTTTCAAGCAACGCGATCTTCCACATTTTAGGTAAACTAATTAACTTCTTTTTAATTAAGAAATGTGGTTAAGTGGGAAATCAAATATTCGTATTATATCAAATTGTTGAAAAAAGATTTAAAAAAAAGTGCTTTAAAGATTTTATGAAAAATAAAAGCTAATATGTAGCAACTAAAAATAATCCTAGTTTCAAATATTTTATTTACACAGTAAAATTTTAAGGATTTTTTGAAAAATTAAATATATGATGATATATGATTAAAATGGCTTTGATTCAGTTTTGGAAGTTGCCATCGATTCAATAGCATTCTACAAATTATGAAATTGACTGCTTAATTTATGAAAATAAAAGTGACTACTCAGTTGAAAAATTTTTCAGAACTACGAAAAAATAGTGACGTAAAATTGGTCAATTATTTAGTTATTATTTCCACATTTAGTTTTGTTTCCCAGGTTTCTCTCCAAACGCAAAGTTCAGTTTTTCTTGAGAAAAATAAATATGTTTTTAAAATAATTTTTTTTTAACAATTTTTCTCTTTCTAGGCTTAAAAAAATTTTATACACACCAATTTTTTTTAAGTTTTAATAAAACTGAATAAAAATCAAATCGTATCATTTGCATTTTAAGTAAACTATACATTGCATACTCCTTGAATGAAATATTTCTTTACTTTTTAAAAGAGATTTTTGTTTATTGTCTATCCATTTCAAATCATCATCATTTCTCATATTATACCTTTCTTAAAAAAATAAACATGAGTTTATTTAACTGTCATTTATGAAATCTATAATTTTAGCATGATTTTATCCGTTAAATTCGGATTTAATATTTGAAAATGAACTTGCAGTATTTTAAGTGGACTTAACTTTTCTTAATACTTGAATTCAAATACTAAATATCCGTGGATTTTTCTGAAGAAGGGAACACATATATAAAAACAAGTGATAAATAGATATAAATATTTTCAAAACTATTAATATTATTAAGCTCTATTAATTTATTATTTTAATTTTTTGTATGTTTATTGATTTTTATTGAAACCTTAGACAAGTGAACGAGAAGAAAATAAAACAAATACATTTTATGGAAAATTCTATATATACTTACCGAATAATTTCACTTGTTAAGCTTCTGCTATGAGCTTAAATCACGAACATTACGGTGTAACGTCGTCAGTCATTAGAAATCAAGAAAATTTGTCACAGCCATATTTTAATATTTTAAATAGTATTTAATAGATTCCAAAAAATATTCATTTAGTGCCGCGCCTGGCGAGGACAGTCTTCATCACCTCCGAGTGTCAGTCCCCAGCTTTTCCGGCTCCAGTTTACTCCATGGCTCTATCTTGTCCAAGTTTCTCCTGTCCAAGTCGCTTCCAGGTTTCCTTTCTCGTCCCTTTCAAGCCCTCTCCTTTCTCCCCTCAAAATCCACCCCTTGAAACACCAGGGCGAGTCCACCACACGCCCCCTCGTTCCCTCCTCATTGGCAGGTCAAAAGAAAAGGGTCTGCCCTGTCTTCCTCATTGGCAGGTCAAAGAAAAGGCCTCAGCCTCTCGTCCCTCGGGCCACCTTCATATCTCTCTCATTCACGCGGCAAACACAAACACATTCCTGGGTCCGTCTGGAATCCAAGGGCGCCATAACTCACATCCATTCATTCCTACACCTGGGCCTCAAGCAGCCCCACTCTCAATGCATCGACTTCTATCTGTACTTACAAAGGAATGCCTGGCTGACACCGGCATTCCTTAGCCATTGTAGATTCCAGACCAGATGTCTGCGCTTCGTCCGGAGGCCAGTCAACAAACAATGACCCCATGGCCACCTGCACCTGTCATCCAACATCTGTTTGGTGATGGATGGATAGGTTGATTTCAGATGAATTGGCAGGGTGGGTTCGTACCTCAATCGAAGACGTTACAACTACTCCTTCCCTGAAAGGTTCATTTCATAATTTGACCGTTTCACTTGTGGCTAGTTCCTTGCTAGTTCTTAATATTCTCACACCGAAAGCTACCTTATCTATGAGACTGACCAGGACAGCAACCAAGTACAAATTACAATCAAAAAGTAAAATAAATGAATAAATCCAAAATTCTATAAAACATTCAATTTTACAACTAAAACTTAAACTCCCAATCTTGGATTCTTTTCCTTTTCTGTAAGTTATATCACACCTTAAATTTCAGGTTTCAAGAAGTTAAATCAAATCATAATATTTCACTAACCCAATACATTAAATCGCTCAATCAATTGTGTTAAACATCTGTGAGTATTCAATCTTTACTAAGAGACACAAGATTTTCTCAACACAACACATAATATCCTTCCAATCTTACACACACACACACACAAACACTCATACACCTACAGATATTAATTCACACCTAGCACAAATCCAAAGAATTGCTTATGACCCCATCTACTTATTCCAACGATATTAAATAAACAAAATAAAGGCCTTTATATTCCAAGCTTGCAAATAACATTAAAACAATTTTTTTTAAATTAAGAAGCTAAATCCCAAGACCTTCAAATTAAGTTAAATTTTGGCTTCTCGGTAGGCGCATTCTCCAAACCATTATGACAAGTTATTCACAATTCATGGTATTGTCTTCCATTACGTTAGTTATTGAGGAAAATTAGACACTTTTAATTGGGAATATAATTAACATACTTCATACTCATGCAATGAATTTACCAAGTTCATATTATGTGCATGGAACAAATTTTCGACGGCTCTAATTTCCTTCCTTTTGGTCGATCTGGACTTCCGACCTGAATCCAACTCAACCACTTTAATACGAGCTGCTTTACACGATTTTTCCAAATCTGCATCAGAATGTCTATATCGACTGGCCCGTGATACATCATTCTGCTCTAGCCATCTCTTTAGCAACCTGTGCCGTTAAATTCATCCATAAGAAGCGTGTTAGCGCATACAAACTTAAGCCTCACTTCTTAATAATGTACATGCCAAATGGCATAACGCATGCGGCATATTTCGGATAACCCATCATGAGAGAACGACGAAAAATACCACTTCCACAAATCCAGTACAGTGACCCACGATACTGCTACCATTTCTACAAAACCTTCCATTTTTAATAAAAAAGATAAATTTCGGCTCGCGTCACCTGGTTCAAATTCTAAAACTTATTACATTTAATACGTGTGGATAAGGGTATCACTCACTCTTCCTAACCAAACAACGCAGAATACGGTTCGACTGCCCCATCCCACAGCATCTAAACTGAAAAAGATACTCTGTATCTTCGTAGCTGCTCAATTAACATCTGGGATGTACAACAAGTTTTACCTTTTGAACGGCTTTCCCGTATTTAAACTACTATCCTTCTGCCTTAAAGAAATCATCCCAGGATATGAAAGAAACCTTCTTTTCTTTTTAGTGTTAATCATTCTAAATAGTTACTGATCAGGCGGTAATTTAAAATACAGTTGACTTTCCCCTTAAAAACACCCTTGAAAGTTAAAATCCATAAATAGCTTTACCGAATAGAGAATTTCGGAATCTTTTCCCTATTCCCCTTCGAGCTATTCTTTTCTAACCAAATTTGCCAAATCCGCCTCTACGGTACAATTTTACTAAATTAAGACGATAAATGGTACTGCGATCTCTTTTTCCGGGTAAACCTTATCCCTGTACCTTAAATTTGGAGCTTTAAAACTAGACCTATTATCCGTCTCTAAACTGTTCCTATCAATCTCTTTGTTTTGAGAGAGGCAAGCGCATTTCGTTAACTCACCCTCAAACCTCCCCTACACATCAGCTTTTACACGTGTTTCCTCTTTCCTCCATTTAACTGCCCTGCTATCTTAGCAATTGTATGATTTCGAAAATCTTCACACGATTCACTGTTAACTGCTTTTCACCAAATCTTCGTTAACGTCATACTGTATCTTCTTTTTCTCCTCTTCATTCCCATCACAACTCAAAATTTCAGGGTTCACTATCCCCTATCTGCCATTAACCTAAAGAATCATCAGCTCCCTATCTCATTATCTTATTAATCTTCGCTTTGCACACAAAGTGATTGCATTGACACTTTGCACCTGTAAATGCCCAGTTCCCCTACACAATGACCAATTCTATCCACATTGATTTCTTTCCCTTTTTCAACCACATAATCTCTATTATTCTTTCTGTTCCCTATCCTCTACTAGAAGGGGGGGGGGGAAAACGTTTCGTCCTTCTCACTGGGAACACCTCTCCTTTCAAAAATCACCAGACATGGCGTTCTCCACGCTTTTATTAACTACCGAATTCACTAAAAGGCCTACACCCTATTAACCGGTTCACTAACTTGCGGCATGTTTTCCTGACACACACAAACATTTGCGTGATTGTTAATCCTATTCCCGACTTCAATTCATTTCTTTTTAACTTATTTCTGTGTTGAGCTCTTAGTCTTTCTAACTCAAATCTCTAGCTAGTCTACGCTCTCAAATTCCCACTTCCCGTTCCACTTCCTGTTTTTCGCTTTCAAGTGTCTCCAAAATACACTTCTAAAGAAATATTTAGCTGCTTCACTAGTATAGCATTTACTTGACAAATTCTCTTATGAATTTCCATCCTAGTTAAAGCAATATCAACTTCTACCCCAAATTTTTCGCAACTTCTAACATATGTCTTTTTTCTTTTCTTAACAGAAACGCTATGATGCACAATACACACACAAAACCAAATCTAAACTTAATCGTTACAAAAATTATACACAGACTAAGGTAAACTAACAATACACTTTAGACCTAGACTTAACTATATATTTTACACATGTGCGCAAATCTAAAACCAACACACAACCTACCCACACTGATCCTCAGCGCTACCCGTATAGCTACTGTATACCAAATTTCACAAATCTATAACCTCAACAATATCCTACACACATTGTAATTAACACCACTAGTATAACTACTGCATACTAAATCTACAAATCTTAAGACCACAACAATATCCCCCGCATGTAATATTGTTCCAACGCAACAAGTATAACTACTGTATACTCTCTTAATTTCACAAATCTAAGACCACAACAATACCCTTACACAATTGCCAACACAAATATCGCAGGAATACCATATACTCAACTTCACAACTCAAACAAAAATACCATTATCGCACATTTATACACTTCATACAAAACTTAAATATCTTTCTGCCCTATTGTTTACTAAATTTACCTAGTCTTTTTATATTCCTTATCTCAACATTTTACATACAAAAACAATACCTAGCGTTGCTGTCCTGAAAATAATCTCAAAGAAAGTGACTCCACCTTTAAAATTTGTAGACGGTATTACAGGGAACACCGTGAACTCTCGCACAAATCACTTCCATAAAACCGCACCTATCACAAACAGACAGGAACTCGTGACTTCTTAACACTGGGAACTCTTGAAAACGTCCTCCTCAAAACACACACGGGCACACAGTTCCTCTTAAATCCCGCGTTGATTCATCAGGGCAGGAAACCGGAGACACTTCTATCCGGCTCTTCTCACAGCTGGGACTCAGGAAAACATCTCATAGCAGGTACAGAAACCTCGAAGTCGTCGCTCCCAAATTAGGCGGGCATTAAATTCATCACATCACCCACACGGCTGGCCTTCTCTACCTTCCATAAAAACTCAGGATTCGCATCTATTCACTTAAATGCCGGATCAACACCGCCGCCACCAATTTCAAATGAGGTAAATATATATATGGTAGCTGTAACGTCGTCAGTCATTAGGAAATCAAGAAAATTTGTCACAGCCATATTTTAATATTTTAAATAGTATTTACCAGATTCCAAAAATATTCATTAACAGGCCAAGGCCGGGCGGACAGTCTTCATCATTCGAGGTCAGTCCCCAGCTTTTCCGGGCTCCAGTTTACCTATGGCTCTATCTGTCCAAGTTTCCTCTCTCCGTCCAAGTCGCTTCCAGGTTTCTTCTCGTCCCTTCGTCTCCTTTCTCCTTCAAAATCCACCCCTTTTAAACACCTCAGGGCGGGTCCACCACACGCCTCTCGTTCTCCTATTGCAGTCAAAAAGAAAGTATGGGTCTGCCCTTAAGTCTCTCCTCATTGCACAAAAGCAAAGTGTCTGCTCCTCGTCCTCAGCCACCTTCGTCTCTCATTCACGCGGCAAACACAAACACATTCCCCGTCCGTCTGGAATCCAAGGGCGCCATATAACTCACATCCATTCGAGCCACACCTGGGCCTCACAGCCCCACCCCCCTCAATGCATCGACTTCTATTCAAAACTTTTCATAAAGGGAATACCACTTGGAGCATACCGGCATTCCTTAGCCATTGTAGAGTCTCCAGACTAGATGTCTGCGCTTATCGAGCTAGCCACCGTAAACAATGACCCCACGGCCACCTGCACTCTGTCATCCAACATCTGTTTGGTGATGGATTAATAGGTGATTTCAGATGAATTGGCAGGGTGGGGTTCGCATCAATCGAAGACGTTACAACGGTAAGGTAACCTAAATTATTTTGAAATGAATTTTAAAAAATAAAATCAGTTTCCAAATCGAATAACCTCCTGAGGGTTCTCTACAAAAAATAAATAAATTAAAGTAAATAAATGAGAAAAATATTATTATTTTAGGAAGCGGCCTTTTGCCAAAAGGAGAACATTTTGAAAAAGCATTCTTAAGCACTTTTGCAAAAATATTTTATTTTAAATTTCATTTCTTTTTGTCAAAATGTCCACACAAAACAAATTTATACATGTATTACAATCTAAGTGAAACTAAAATATCATGAAAATTCATCCATTTATGGGCTTTTTAAAATCATGGTCTGAACGTAGTCGGATACCTTAAGCCGCAGGCAAGTGTATACCTATTATTTAAATTGGGTTGTGCCAGAGTTTCACTTCCCGTAAGAAACAACCTACCAGCCATTAAAACTGGGCAACATGCCGGTGAGCAGAGGTATAAAACATGGAATTCGTTGATAGTAAAGTAAATACTCGAGATGCATAAATGTTTTACATTTGAGTACAATTGAACGATGGTGTTGAAAGAAACCTTAGAAAGAAAATCTTAAGGTTTGTTTAACGTTCTTGAAATTTGCCGGTAAATGGTTGCCGTGAGATGATCGTGTTATACCTTGTATTAGAAAAATAAACGTTTACTTGCATGCATCAGATTTCGTCTGGCGTAGGATTATAGACCTTCGAAAATCCTGTTTATAGTCCTGTTTCAATACTACTTCAGCTGGACGACTGTTATGTCAGCATTTGCTGTGTTTCAGAGTGTTTTTAAATTCATGTATGATTTTCATTTCTCCTCGCCAATAACAACCTAGAGGACAAATTTGTTGTCCAGAGGCATTCAAATCATACTCCTTGGACACCCCCTATATACGACATATTCATAAGCTTCATAAATTATGTCTGTTTTGATACTAAAACAAAAGACGCCTCGACAATGGCAAAAGGTATATCAAGGGGGTATCCATGTTTTTTTTTAAACAAATTCATCCTATGGTAGCATCATGATCCCCTTTCCGTACCGGAAAATAAAAAGGGGAACCATGGGGCTGCTAGTTTTAAAAATTTAAATATAAGACTAAACAATGTGATGACATGGGCAGTTTTGAAAAATTTGGGAACAAATATCAGTTTATCATCACTAATCTGAATGTCAGCATGGCATTTTAGTTTTTAAACTAGTACGGCCGTTTTGATATTTTTTTGAGAATACATGTTTCAACTAGAAAACGCATTACCCTGAAATATCCTCCGTATCCTTACCTTCCTCAACCCAGATGTGCTCCGACCTTTGTCCTGACCAGCTTATTCTCCATATTTTCCACCAAGTAAAATCTTGGTCCTGGGCTACCAAAAAATAGTCCAAACCCTTCTCTTTAGCTACAACCTAAGTTGAAAGTAACACGGAGTGATGTTTCATCTCTCATCACAGCCCAGTTCAGTGAGATACCTAAGTGAGAACTATTTTAGATGGCAGAGGTTGCAGTTGCTTGCACTAATTACGGATTTTTTATACTCTCAGATTGCCTACAAACTTAATCTTCCTGTTACGCTGTGTGTGAACAATAAATAAAAAAAATGTCTTCGTTCGGAGAAATGCAATTTTGGTAGTAAGTATGGTAAATAATTTAATTATGAATTAAACAATTTCCCAAGTTTAAAATTGCAGTAATAACTAAGTATGCTTATTGAATCTGAAGTATTCTTAAAGTTCTGTTAAATGACAACAATTAATTACAAGATATTTCTAGTTTAACTTTTTTTTTCTTCTGAAGAAACTAAAAAAAAAAAGAGAGTTATAAATATGAGTTTTAATTTTTTTCGGCAACTCGTGCATTATTCACAGCTTTTTAAACATTTAATGAGTAAAATATAGGGGTACAGTGATACTGCGTTTTTTATACATTTTTGCAGAATGTTAGCATAAAAAAAATAATGACCTTTCATATCCATGAAAATGGCGTAATTATTCGCAAATGGTTTTCATTTCCTTCAACTAAATTGTTTTAATTTTCAATATTTCCATCACACTTTTTGGACTGCTGGATTTCCTTTTTAAAAGCATATTTAAAAACGAATAATGATCATATATTTTTTTTTTTCAATAAAAGAGCAAAACAAGCAGTTTCGGAATATTAGAGTAATTGTTTTTCTCTTTTTTATTGAAACCAGTATTCGATGGCAAAATAAATGTGTCTAGCTCCAAGCGTAATCATTCGTTTAAAAAGACAAGAAAATCCACTTTATTATTTTAATTATTTACTCGTCTTAGATTAGCTAACATCTAAGGATTTGTTCAGGGAAAGAAAAAAGAAAAATCACATATTTTTAGTCACCCACGATTAACGTCATATCGAATGAATGTAAACTTGACAATGGGGTAAAAATAACTGTGGAATAAATATTTTGTTTTTCTTCATTATAATTTTACTTTCTTACTACATTTTATGGCTAATATTTACCCATGGTGAATAGCATTTTTTTAAAAATAATTTTCAATAATATTTCAGTTTGAGTAAAGCACTGAGAGATCTAACGAAACGATTTTTTTTTCTTTTTTTTTCTGAATGAAAGTAAAATTTTTATGCAAGGGAAATAATAATTGTGTGTTTTACAAGTTTTGAAAAAAAAAGGCCATGTTTTTGTAATACATTATTATTCGAAAAAAAATAAAATGGTGGTGTTTTACAAAGACATAATAATATGTACTATACGGTAATGATTTAAGTATTCCATATTATTATGAGCATTTTCAATATTTTTTATTTTGCATTAACATATTAATACAAATAATTTATTTATTAATATTTAGTTTTTACTTATAATTTTTAATTTTTATTTATAATTTTTAATTTTTATTATGTTATAATTCGAAACTTTAAAAATAAGTAGTTGTGAACTATTTTAATAATAAATAATTACATTTCTTTTTCATTTGTATCTATATTTTACATTAATGAATTATAATATAATAAAATTATTCAAAATGTATTTGTGTTTAGATGTGTGCAATGATTTAAGTGAGCATATTACTTCTTACTACATAGGGCAATATTGTTCAAACGTTGGAAACCTGATATTCTGATGACTATGCAAGTTTTTATAATTATGCTTAAGTCAACGAAATCTGCTAAGTAATGTAGATACAACCTGAAAGTATGTACATTTAAAATCACTGAAATCAGTTGAAAATGTAGATGGTACTGTACCAAAAATGATACGGTTTTCTTATTTTAAGACTTATAACTGTATTTTGAGAGAGAAAATTTATAACTACCGCTAAATATGTATGGGATAAAATGGAGTGTAAAATAGTCAAATAATTAGGTAAATGAGAATGTACTCTGTAGAACACTATCAAATACATTTTTGAAAAGTGCCCAAATTGATTAAAATCTTTCTTAATGGTTTTATATCCCTTATATGTGCACCCGAAAAAATATCATTCCATCAAACCAGAATCCAAAAGTATAAATAACTTTCCAAATTCATAACCAATCGTGTTCATGTTAATATATTTGAAAAAAATGTGTGTGTGTGTTCTTTTTAAGTTTTTCAACATTAGACGTTCCAGTCTGCATATTGGTTTTACTTCCAAAAAGGAACAAAGATTATTGTTCCTGAATATATTACTCTTTTCCTTTCCTCTTTCAAGGAAAATTTCTTTAACAAGAGTCATTATTTTTTTTCAAAAATATGTTGTTCGTTGTAAAACGTATATTTTTAACCCTATTTATCCAACAATACAAAGCATCTATAAAAGCTTCAAACAATTTCAGCGTTAAAATATATATTTGGTAACGAAAATCTGAAGAATAGTAAAACTGTCTCTGATTAAATTGTCTACATTTTCGTATTATACAATGACAAGTTGAACATTACTAAAATACTTTATTAAGGCAAACATAACAAAAATGTAATACAAAATGTCTCGTTCCTCGATTAAAAAATAAATATAAATCAATTATTTATGTGTGTGCGTGCGCGTAAAATGTTTTATTAAAAAAACATTTAATTTCTAATTTCAATTGAAATGTAATTGGTGAACCCTAAATAATACATGTTTAAAAAAAAAAATAGATTAAAAAATTGTACCTGATATATCTTAGTTTTCATAAAAACAATTATTTAGTATTAAAATAATCCCCTTAAATTAATTACATTAATTAATTATAAATCACGCAACACGTGATTTTTTTTAAATATGTATGACTGTGAACTCAGGAGCTTTTATTTACGTTTTAAAATAATTGAATTTAATTCTTGTTAACACACCTATAATTTTATAATAAATTTGTTATATTATAAATCTTTGTAAATATATTAACATCTGTACTGGGTGGCGTGGTTGTCTTGTTGCTGCCCTTCTGCACCCAAGGTATTGGGTTCGACCATGGACCAAGTCATTGGATTTTCATGATGTTGAAAATCGACAGCGTCCATGTCGTGTAATTATACGTTATTTTAAAGATCACTAGAGTGGCTATTTAGCTTGTGTGCTCTCAGCAAAATAAAATCCTAGTTCAGGTTCACCTCGTCAGATATCAAGTGCCTACCTCTTGGAAGGAAACTGGGCTGCAAAATTACCTGCGGTGATTGGTATCAACCTATGTGGTGCGGTAGTAAAAAGAGATACCAGCTTCCGAATAATATACTAGGTCTGCAATGGTAAAACACCAATCCGCAGCCCATTATAGAAATTGTAAAAAATGAACTTGTATCATACTCATTCGTACATATTTTAAGAATACGTAGAGAAATATAGTTTAAGTTTTTTTCACTGTTTTCCTTTACCAGCCGTAAATAAAATATTATTTTACTTAAGAATACACATGTTTTGCAAACAGTAAGCGTTGCAGTAATATATAATAAATACAATTTTTTTTAATTTCTACAAAAATGTATCTACATTGAATGCAGTAGAAAAGCAATTGAATACAATAAAAGATAATTAAATTAATATATGACCAATGATAAGACTTTAACTGGTATACTAAATGCTCATGATGTCTTATAAATAAATAAGACATTATCAATTGAATACAGAGATATTAAAATTTAAATTATTTTAAATTTTGCTAACTTATGTATGCATATACGTTATTCATGATTTTTCCTTCAAACAATTTATAGAATAACTTTGAGCTTTTCGTATATATTGCTTTCCAATTATCATTAATCAATTAGTAAATACCAGAAATTTAAGACATATTCACATGCATTTAATAATTTATAAGTATGATAATTTTTTAAAAAAGTAATTCAAATGTCATTAAAATTTAAGGGTCAGATTCATTTGTTTAAAAATTTATAGGAACTTCAATTAATGTATCCTTTATAATAATATTTAGGAAAAAAAAGCTTAATTACCACGCACTGAAAAGTTTTTTTTTAAAAATATGTTATTTTATTAAGGTCACTTACAGTTTAAATGGTATTCATATTCTCTGTAAAAAATAATTGCCTTATTAAATTTTGAATTCACGGCAGCAACCATACCTTGACCAATATCATGAAGTAAATGATGGGGACAAAAAATACTATTCTAGGGCACATGTAAATAAATTATTCATACTAATGACCTTTGTCGATAATATATCTTGATTCCTTCTAACCCCTTTTAACACAAATAATTGCTCCTTTTCTATTTTTCACCACACACATTCAGTTAATCTTCGCGTTCGGTAAACCTGGGTGATAATTAATTATCTGTTTTTTTTTTTTTTCCTTTCAATTTCGCTAACTATAGACGTGATTTCCATTGATCACGACAAGCTTCGAGAGGAATCTGAAGTTGTTGACCACTAGGGGGCGTGACAGCATTACTTCTTCCTTGCCTCAAGGTACAATTATTCACCTTTCATGACTTCTCGCAATTGCCTAAATTGTTCAATCCTGCTAAAATAAAGGTGCTTCCTTTCAAGAAGTTAAGGGGTGGGAAGGTTCCGTGTAATAATTCTTGTAGTCGTGTGACTATCACATATAATAAAACGATTCTCCGATGTCAAGTACGCCTGTATTTAAGTTATAGCTAAACCTGATTTAATATTGTTTTTATTTTGCGATAAATGTATGTTATTTAACAATAGCTTGCAGGGAAACTATTGCTTTTTTAAATAATAAGGGCCCCCTTTTGTTTGAATTGTAATTCTAGTTTCAAGATTTCAAGATTTATTTTATAAATTCGTTTGATTATTTTTGCTTGAAAGTTATTACACGTGCAATGTGATTTGCGAAGTGCTACAGGAATATTTCACAAAAAAATATATAATTTTAATATGTTAGAGAGCTGAAATTAAGAAAAATTGTATTTTTATATTAGCTATACAAAATACATGTTTTTCCCAACGTAAGTATACAACTCTACAAATAAACCATAATGCAAAACATTCTATTAAAATGATCTTTTGTGAAAATATAACTTGAAATGCATCATCCAATGGAATTTCTGACAGAAAGCAAACATTTTTCATATTTTTCCTCATTTGACTTTCTACTCAAATCTTGCGTTGAGTTGTGACTTTTAAATGCTTTCACATGCAACTTTAATGAAAATTACTTTTAACAGGATAAGTTTATCTGAGCTTATTACTATTCTAACTTTTATGTTTTGAAAATTCAATATTTTATACGACAGATATTACTTTATTTCTTCAATATATCAATATAAAAATTGCAAGCTATTTCCTGATATGTTTGTGAAGGATAAATAAAATTAGCCTCTACTTTTTTCTGCTTTAAAATGTGTATTAACAAATAAATTTACAATATTTTATTACTTCAAAAATTTTGTAGTCTTAAAAATTCACATCTTGTGTATGTTTTTTTACAGTATTCTATACAAACAAAACAAAATTGATATTTTTTTTAAAGGTTATAACATTACTTTGATATAAGTAATAAAAATATCTTCAATAAAATATACTAATTACTTAAAAAAAATGTATTTATCTCTCATATTGAATTATATTATTTTACCAAGATTTAGTTATACAGAGCTGTTTTGGAAGTGTAGTTAAATTTAAAAGAACAGTACAATGAATGATTCAATTCTTATTTGCAATTAGTGAAGGAAATACAATACACACGGTTGAGCAAACAATATTGGTAAATGGTACCAGGAAGATTAT
This sequence comes from Trichonephila inaurata madagascariensis, assembly GCA_019973955.1. Lineage (NCBI taxonomy): Eukaryota > Metazoa > Arthropoda > Arachnida > Araneae > Nephilidae > Trichonephila > Trichonephila inaurata. The sequence goes on from BMAV01026020.1 coordinate 20,270, forward strand.
ATTTTCTTTCTGAAGATTTTCATTATGAATCATGAACATGTTCATAAGTGCATCATTATTTTTTATAATTTGAGATATTTTCTTTAACATCAAATATAAGCGTGCCAAAGAAATGCGCTTAAAATAAGTTATCTGATTAGATTGGTCGTGATGGAGTAAATTTATGTTGAGGGTTCAAAAATCATTTAAATTTTAATAGTAAATTATTGTTCGAAATTAACATTATATTTCATTTTTACACATGTAAAACCATTGTACTCAGATGAATTAAATGTTTTTAAAAAATGGCACTACTTCTCTTAGAAAAAGACTTTAATTACTTCTTGACGCTAAATGGAGATAAGGAAATAGGTGTGTTTTTGAGTATCTTTTTTACACAAATAAGCATTGAGGCCTTAAAAGTATCAATCAAGTCAACAAAAAGGCTTAATAATATAAAGCGTAATTTCATATATATGTGGGTGAATGATCTCATTTCCAAAAAAAAAGGGCTTGACAACAGGGACCTTAATCAGAATATATATAAAGGGATTAAGGCAGAAAAACCAAATTTTAATGAACCGTAAAATCCGGTGTATAACGTGCACCGGTGTATAATACTCACCTATACTTGCAAGCTGAACTTTCTTTTAATTTTTAGATATTTTGGCCGTATAATGTGCACCCCCTTTTTAATGAAAACTGTCTGAAATATTAATATACATTGCTTTTATGTTTTGAAGTCATTTATTCGAGATATTATCCCAGATTTTTGAAAGATTAGTATACTTCTTGAACTACAACTCTTTTAGTTCATAAGTTAAGTCCTTTCTTTAAAAAAAAAAAATTCGATACATGCAGAAGTAAAAAAAAATTTTAAAGGTATCGTTTTTTCCTGTTGTATTACACACACCTTTGAGTTTCGAGCTTATTTTTTGGTGTTCAAAGGGTGCGTTATATGCCCGATTTTATGGTATGTTTTTTTTTTTTCTTTCTTAACATTTTCTTTTATGTAACGTGTTAGAAAAAGTTGTGACTCAATTTATATACACGGGTGCTCAAAATTAAAAGAAGTTGCATATTTTGTCGAAATTCATGAAAGTGTTTGAACGAAAGATTAAAAAAATACTTATGTGAAACAAAGATGCAAACTTTGAATGCACAACACAAACAACTTGTTTCTAAGCACGCAAACCTCATTTCATTCGTTAGCATGCTTCTCAAAATTCCTCGTTGTTTTTTTCTTTCTTTTGCACTTATCAGTTAAACTAAAATGTAAACAGTACAAATTAGTAACTACCAATGCTTATATGATAGAATGAAGTCACTAAATATGGGTAGGCTAGAAGCAGACCAGTTTCACTAGATTTGTAGAGAATAGAATTTAACGCCCAGCGTGGGAATCAACTTATGGAAATAGTTTCCGGATATTGGATCTGTTGAGAGAAAGTCTGGATAAATTCGTTCATGTGTCACGACGACCAGGGAAGATTGCCATCCGTCCAATATTGAGAGGCATAGCAAAGATGCTACATCGTCTTAGCTCTATGGTACATTGTATGCGATCACTGGAACCTATGTTTCAAAGGTAACTGTTTCTGAAAGACTTCATTAGAAAGGGCTGTTTGTAAGAAGACTTGCTGTTTGTGTCAGTTCTGTAAACAAGAGAATCTGTTTAAAATGAGGCAGTCATAGAGCTTGAATGTATGGGCGAACGTTCTCTTCACTGATGAGTCCCGGTTCAGCCTAACCACTGATTCTCGCCGTACTTTCATTTGGAGTGAACCAGTGACTTTTTAACTACTCTCCAGTATTAGAGAGATCAACTCTTAACCCGTTCAGGACCATGAATACATATGTATGGTCACTCAAGGGAGCTCGGTATCATGTGTGAGATAGCGTTTTTCCATTTCTGAATCTCGTGATCATACTGGTGTGATCTGGATTTGGAACTTATGGAATTTGGAATGATTATAAACCAAAAATTTGGTGTATTTTATTACAGTAAGAATTTTACATGAATTTTGAAATGGAATTAGTCTTAACAGGGAAAATCAACTGGTTCTGAACGGGTTAAGTAGAGGAGGAGTGATGGTTTGGGCAGGCATTACGTTGGATGGCCGTGCTCCCTCACATTCTTTGAAAGAGGTACCGTGACTGCTGTTAGTTATAGGGATGAAGGCCCGTAATCGCCTTTTTGCTGGTGCAGTGGGTCCTGATTTTTTAAGGGATGACAACTCGAGGCCACAAAGACCTTAGCCAGTCTTCGAATTTGGTGAAAGTTAGAATATTCGTTGAATGAAGGGACCATTCAGAGCTTGATACTCCATCACTATAGAGCAAAGGTCTTCAAAATATCTGAACTCATGGATCCCCTAGAACTTGAAGGGGTTTTCGTGGAACCCCATTCCATGCACAAACGTAGAAGAACATATCTCAAAATAATGTTTTAAGTAGATCAACACGTTATTACTTTGTGTAAAGAAGTATTGCATTTAATATTAAAAAAATTCCAATCATTTTTTTAATACAATTTACTCATTAATTGTATTAATTTGTGATGCAAGTGTCACATATCCGTAGATTATATTTAGTAACTGAGATATATGGTTGCATTTTCTTCACAAAAATTGTCGAAGTCTATGTCAGTTGTAATTATTTTCAGTAGCATTTCATATTCTGCGTTTGATTTGCTTTTACATTTTGTTTTTGTTACCCCTCACACATTGAGAAACATTTGAATGGCATTAAAATGTTTATAGCTATGTGAGAAATACTATGTACTTTTCATGAATTTACAAACATAAATTTTAGGAGCTGTTCTTGCTTAAATTTAGATTTTAACTTCGAATCTGTAGATAAGTTTTTTCCTCTCCTTCATTACAGGTGTTTTTTACACAGTTGCAAAATGCTGCATTTTCTATTGCATAATTATTTAGTTATGCAAGTCACTGCGTTAATTAACGTGTGACGTCTCTCGCGTCCTTCTGCTAACATAACTCCTATGTTCTTTGACGGCCACGATTAATGGCAAAACCTTTCCAACCCAATACCAAGAAGACAAACGAATATAATATGTAAAATGAGATATACTTTTAAAAGGATAGAAGCTTTGATGAGAAGGAGCGGCAAGTTTAGAGATAACTTAGTGTGGAATCATTCGGATCAAGTTATTAGCTGTCCTAGCTTTGGAAGAAAGATAAGTTCTTTATAAAGCAGTTGGAATCCTCGCATATTCAGTTACATTATAGATATCACTCCAATCACTGAAGGAAGGAGATCTGCAAAAAGGTAATATTTTTGTATAGGAAGTTAGATGAATCGGTTTATTTATTATAATTAAGATAAAATGATCTAGTTGCGTGATCTGACTTGAATACAAGGTTTAATTAGGTGTTAACTTCTCAAGAAAGTTGTCAATTGTGAATTAAGTAATATAAGTTATTCTAATAAAGTTGTATTAAGAACCCAATATGTCTCATCATTTTGAAAATCCCACACCTCTAGCTTACGTGGATCCGGGAAAAGACATAGTCATCACAGATGGCTATGTCGCAATGGCGCCCGAACGTGTATGGGAATTCTAAGTTAGGTAATGTAGGGGAGGTAACGTACTACCCGAAATGTATTTTTCAGGTCAGAGTACTATTACAGAGTTTATCGAAACAATAGAGAACAACATACAGTTACTTGAAATCCTGGCACCCGTCATGTGCTTACTTAAAAAAGTCATCTCAGGAAGGCTGGCTCAAGATTGGTACTCGATATTTGATCGGTGTTAGTGCAAAATACAGCCACGGATTTCGCGCAAGCTCAAGGCTGAATTAGCGAAAGCTTTTCCCGCGGTCAAAATAAGAAAGAGAATTACAATCACAATTTTTACGCATCACAGCAGGAAGAAATCAGAACCCACTGATTTCGTTTATAATTTATTAAAAATAGAGATAAGTTTGTGAATTAGGAATGTTCCAGGCAGAGTTGGTGGATCATATTTTTAGTTCGACTCGAACCACAAATCCAGGATTATGGAAGTGCGCAATCCACAGAACACGGTACAACTTTGGAAGTCTTGCTAAATTCGAAGAGATATTCTTGAAAATTAAAAAGGGGTTCACAGAATGATAATATAGAAAGACGAGGTCAAATGCGCATAGATGCCTAATTTGATGTGCTAATGGTAGAAACTGGAGGAATTCTGAAGTAGGATCGCAGACCAAATTGGTAGAAATTATTTTACGAGAATAGCCGTCAAAGTAATAGAGGGTCTGGAGAGGAATAGATTTCAAAATAGTGATCAGAGATTCAACAACAGGGGTTACCTATTTCGAAATGAGCGAAATGATAATTTTAATAGAGGGACTGTAGAAATAGGGGTTCAAGTGAAAAATTTCAGTCGAGGCGATAGGACGCAAAGGGGACGATGAATATTGTAAAGGTTAAAGATCAACCTCAAAAAGTATCGACAAGAGAAAACACTGCTTTCTCCGATATGTATATCACCCTTGTGAAATTTCACGTTCCTATTTTATTAAATAACACATTTGAAAGCGCTATGGGACACCGGAGCAGATAAATCATTTATATCGGAAGAAGTATATAGAAAATATTTTTTATGCTGTACCAAAAATCGCGCATTCAGGTAATAACAGCACAGGGTGCGAAATGCCAAACATGTGGGGATCGTAGAACAAATGACGTATAAGATACCCGAAAGAAATTGGTCATTTTATGTGTTGACGATTTAGAATAACGGCGTATTCTCGGTATTGATTTTATGGGCGGGTCAAAAGATCGGCTATAGATTTGATCAAAATCTGAAAATTCAAAATTCGCTGGTTGAAGATAACAAAGTAGACAAAGGAATTTACACGTTAATGGGTCATCAGAAATGAAGTTAAAATATAAAATAAAAGTTTTACCTTTGAAAAAGCATTTGGAAAGTATAATTGAGAAAAATTTAATTGTGCCATAATCAAGGATTTAGTACTTACTTCTGCGAAACAATTAATAACAGAACAGAAAATGACCCAGAATTAGGTCATATCTATAGGTATTTAGAAAAACCCGGAAGATAACTCGGTTAATGCAAACGATATGTGTGAGAATTGGTCCACGATTTCGTTTAATTGAAGGATTGTTATTTTATGCAAAACACGCAACGTCATTAGGGTGAAATGCGTGTATACATTCCAAAAATCTTTAAGGAATGAAATAATGAGAGTAATCATGACAAGCCAATAGCTGGACACACATGTGCCATTTAAAACGTATCATAAAAATTCGGGACGTTTGTTATTTCCCCGTACATGAGAAAATCACGATCAATATGTTCTACATGCCATATGTGCCAAGTTAATAACTATAAAAACGCGCTACCAGCTGGTCGATTAAATCCAATTATATCAAATTATCCAAATGAGATAGTGACGTTAGATTTATTAGGCTCCGTATCCTATATCGAGAATATGACGTAATCGCCATATTTTAGTATTAACCGATCATTTCAGCAAATGGGCTGAAATTATACCTCTGCAAAAGGCCCCATATCTCGGGTATAATAGCGGATATTTTTTGATAACTTTATATCGCGTTATGTGAGCCCAATAAAAATTCAATAAGTGATAATGGTCCCTTAACGAGTATCCGAAATTTTGAGCACTTGCTTAAGATTAGGCATAAGGCATGTGAAGACTGCTGTATTATCGACCACAAGCAAATCGGACTGAAAGAGTTAATCGAGATATAGTAAAATGGATTGCAAATTATGTTAATGATCAACACCTGCTGAATTATTTTTGGGTCGAAAATTGATTACACCATTTCAAAAACTAGTTATGATCTCGGAAAGTTCAAAATTCAAAATAAAAAATATCGAAAAAAAGCTTCTTTAAGGAAGCTAGACTAAGTAATGAAAATTAAACAGGAAAGGTGGAAAAGGATATTTATAATAGACGTAGAAAGTACTATTTAAAAAAATAAAAGGTAAATGGATTTCTGTCTTTTATTAGGAAAATCAATACCCTTTTAAGTTCAGTACACAAAGTCTGCGCTAAATTTAAACAAAAATTTGCTGACCTTATAGAGTATTAGAAGTAAAATAACAATAATATTGTAATATGGAAATCAGAAAAAGATTAACGGTTAACGTAGATCAAATAAGAATATATCGTCATAGGAAATGTGACGAGGTCGAATTAGAACAGGTATCCCAAATAGTATGAAGATCAAGTCAGGAAACTCGTACTTCCAGGAAAAGTACATCAAGGATTAAATGAGTCACGTACTGGCGGGAAAGAAAAATCTGCGGTGAAACGTAAGTTAGAGGCAAAAAGGAAGGCCTGCCAATCAAATCAATATAAAAAATACAGATAGGGACCTATAAACGCAGATCACTGGTCAGATCGCTTCCTAGTTCATTTTGGGAGTGAAAGTAAAAGTAAAAGGACAAGGTATAATAGGTATTAAGAGATCAGGAGTGTCAGTAAGTGGACCACAAAGAAAGTGGCAGAGAAAGGGACCCAATAACATAAATAAAGACAATTTTCATCCAGTACTATTTCTAAAATAGAAAGAAGAACAGTAGAGAATCAACTGAAGTTCCAGATGAAACCACGTACACCCGGAGGCCACGCCGGAGAACAGAACAGAAATCCCACCCACAAGGAGACAACAGGGAATCAAGAAAGACGACAAGGAGATTACAAGCCCTACAACAAGCAAAACAAGAAATTTGTGCAGTTGAGGAAAGAAAAGTGGTAGTAATCTCTCATCGTTGGACGTAATGGTGGGAGACCACATATAAAAATCAGGTTGTATTGTTTGTTTTTATGATCTTCCAACAAGTGGTCGGAAGAATTATTGCAAAGAAAGAAGTCTCAGGCGGTGCTTGTAAAGTTATAAGCTGCTAAAAAGTTAAAACACTACAATGAGTGTATATTTATTTAAACTTTTGACTTGTTGAAAATTTTTTTCTGAGAAAACAATTGTAATTGCACATTTGTTGTTTGACATAACTCGTGAGATGCGAAAAATTCCTTTGGTTATTTGTTATAATAGTTTATTGAAAAATGGTTGTAATTGTACAGTATATATATATGTTATTGTATTGTTACGTATTATGAGGCATCTGGTTCAGGGAAACGCGGCGTAGTCAGGGCACTAACACACACAACGGCACTGCGAGTCTATTGGGAGTTTTTTTGAACCAGATGTGGGGATGGAGATGAAAATTTATTGTGATATACAAATAATATATACGAATAAAAATTGTGAAATTAATTGATATTATGTAAACATAGATTGAAACAATGACTCAGAAAAGTTTTCTACTTCAGGAGACAGACCCAGAAAAATTATGATAAGTAACCTCAACAGTTAAAAATGAGCGGAAAATCCAGCCCATATGCAGTGATGATAAAGATGCAAAGTTTGGGTCTGCACACCCAGTAAATTTTTTTAGAAAATTCTGGGCGTATAGTTACTTTAAGTATAAATGTTAAAAGTGAGAGGGTATGAATTAAACAGTAATTATTAATGTTGGCCTAGTTAATGAGTAAAATTTATTGTCACGAGTTTAAATTTAAATTTAAATTGAATATTAAATTTAATCTCAAGATGAGTAAAGAAATTAAAGTCAAGATAAATATTGGAAATTATAAAAGTTAAAATGAGGATTTAAGATTAAAATTTAAATAAAAACTCAGAAAGCGAAGAAATTCAGAAATAGAGTATTTAGACACGTAATTTATTAAGGGCATTGAGAACCCTATAAATCACGTTTTTCTTCTGAGGGGTTAGACGTCTCTCGCGTCCTTCTGGCTAACATAACTCCTACTGTTCTTGACGGCCACGATTAATGGCAAAACCTTTCCAACCCAATACCAAGAAGACAAACGAATAGAATAGGTAAATGAGATATATTTTAAAAGGATAGAAGCTTTGATGAGAAGGAGCGGCAAGTTTAGAGATAACTTAGTGTGGAATCATTCGGATCAAGAGTTAGCTGTCCTATAGCTTTGGAAGAAAGATAAGTTCATTATAGAGAAGTTGAACCCTCCATTCAGTTACATTATAGATATCACTCAATCACTGAAGGAAGGAGATCTGCAAAAGGTAATATTTTGTATAGGAAGTTAAATGAATCGGTTTATTTATTATAATTAAGATAAATGATCTAGTTGCGTGATCTGACTTGAATACAAGGTTTAATTGGGTGTTAACTCTCACTTTAAGAAAGTTGTCAATTAGAATTAAGTAATATAAGTTATTCTTAATAAAAGTTGTATTAAGAACCCAATATGTCTCATCATTTTGATAATCCCACACCTCTAGCTTACGCGGATCCGGAAAGACATAGTCATCACAGGATGGCTATGTCGCAAACGAGTATACAATTATCTCGTAGAACCCAAGATAGTAAGCAATAGAATATTCACAATCTAGTAGGAAGCATATATATACTATATACTCATGGACAAAAAAATTAGCTCACCAAGAAGGGGTCGTCAAAATGAAACGAAATCTTACATACGTATTGACGACTTTGATATAATTAAATTGTTAGAAAATCAAAGAAAAATGATCATTTACTTCATAGAAAAAGGATTTTATACCCTGTTGAAGACCCTCTAGCTCGAGTGCTCGATGCGATACGACCAGGCATTGAGGCATACAAGTTCTGTATGATGTCTTGGGACATTTCATTCCATATTTGCTGTCACTTTGCCTCTAGTTCTTTCAAACTCGTGGGATGCCCAACTCGCAATCCCAAACGATCCCAGATATGTTCAATTTGAGACAAATATGGGAATCTGGCAGGCCAAGGAAGTGTAGTAAAAAGTGCGGAGACAGTCTTGTGACACCCTTGCTGTATGAGGGCGAGCATTTTCTTGTTGAAAAATAGCTCCTGGGAGCCGTTGCATGGATGGCAACATATGTGGTTGCAGGATGTCATGGAAATACCACTGGCCTGTCATGATGCACTGGATCAATACTAGGTGTGACCGTGTATTGTAGGCTATGGCACCCCATAACATTACACGAACTTAGGGAGCGGTGTGTTGCTGTGAAGCAAATTCTGGTTGGCCACGGGGTCTCCACGCACGAACACGATTGTCATCACTTATGGAATTGAATCTGTATTCGTCGCTAAAGGCAACATGGTTTCATTCCACTGCAGTCCAGTTTCTTCGTGCGCGGCACCACTCCAAACGGTGGCGTCGAAGGGTTGACGTCAAGGGCAGCACACGTAATGGACAACGGGATGCCAAACGTCCTTCAGCCAGGAGCCTTCATATGGTTCGAGAAGACACAGGGACCCCTAGTGAAGGTGCTACTTAGTGAAGGTGCCTGGATGGCGGCCGATGAAGCAGTTGGCTGTACGCGTGCACTTCTTACGCTGAGGTGGTCTTCTCGACGACTGGTCTGTCGAGGGCTTCCTGAGTAGATGACATCTCTCGGATCCATTTGTCCCAATACCTCCTCTCAACACAATCAGAGCTGCCTAATTGACGAGCTACTCGTCTAGTTCACCAGGCAGCTTCCATCATGCCGATGAATCTCCCCCTTCTGAAACTACGAAAGCTGCTCATATTGTTGACAAAAAGAATGTACTGGCATATCTACCTCAGATATTGCTTTGCAAACGATTCAAAACACTCAAACAAGCTTTGGTTATCTGTTTTATTCTCCATGGAGAACGACGTTATACGCCCTCTCCCTGCTATACATAATGCGCCGTCACTCTGCATTTCTAATAATTTGCATAGCTCCCCGACATGTACGTTCATGCCATGTTTCGTTACAATCCCGCAATTATTTCTTGGTGCACTATTTTTTGTCCATAAGTGTGTAAAGATAAAACATGTTAATATTATTTTATTACATTATAACAAAAGTTTAAAAAGTATTAAAAATAAACTTTATTATATTCAAATAAAATTTTGAGTTTTAATTAATAGGATGAGTTTTAGATACTTGTAATTATACAAACTTCATAGAAATAATAAATTTGCATAAATATTTAAGTTTATTTTCATTTTTTTTTTATTTTGACTCGTGGGACCCCAGGGTTTCGTGGAACACAGTTAGAAGATCACTGGTATAGAGCATGCCTGAGAAACTTTGGGGAGGCAAATTCATTTCGCAATCCACTTCGGAGGATCACCCAAGGCCCAAAAACCGATTTGCTTAATGAAGACTAATTGTTACACAGGAACTCACAAATTCCCTTATGTTCAGCATAAAATTACGGTGTGAGGCATGCTTATCCGTAATAATGGGCCATACTCTCCCTATTAACTTTTTTGTTCTACCTACTACCACAGTTTCATACCTTAGGACTATGATAACTGTTGCGCACTATCATAGGCGTATTATATCAATTGACTAGTTATTTTTTGTACTACATCAATTCTACGTACGTACGAAATTTCATTAAAATCTATGCAGTAGTTCTAGATATATAATCCACCACAAATCTGAAAATTTCCTTAATTTTGAACAGTAGTGTGTGTATATAGTATATACATATTAATATAATATATCATATTTACATTTTGTATATTATATATTGTAATATATTTGTATAACAGAATTATTTAACTTGAAGCATGCTGTAATATGCATTAATATCAATTTTAAAACATAAATATTTATACACTTGATAACTTTTATAAATAATATTTTTTTTTCAAATTACTCTTTAAAAAGAATTGTGTACGGGCAAAGATATAGAATTGTCTTTTTCAGGAATTACTTCTTCGAGTATTGTGATCTCTTACAGAACACATTGGGGGAAGTCCATGTTTAGGGGTTAAGTAATCGAGTTTAAAATGTTTTAAACTATTATATATTAAAAGAATGGATGTGTGAAATACCATTAAATTTTAGGTACTGATTTAGAAAATCAAGCAACTAAATAAACTAACATTAACACTGGACATCACTTCAATATTATGAGATCATTTATTAAAAGTCTGTGCTTCTGTTTAAACTAACCAAAACCATTAGTGTTAGTCATACTCGTATTAAGAAAATACTTCAGATTCTATTACAATAATTCTAAATATATAAGTCGATTATTATTTGATAATTTACAAAAATAACTAAAGTTCCATAATTTACCGTTTGAATATTAAAATAAAATTACAGTACTTGAGAAATCTAATGTTTTTTTCATCTGATGGGAAACAGTTTTCAATTTTTTTTTTTTCATTATTTCCAATCTTAAATGTTTTCTTTTTTCTCAAAATTTTTTCAGAAATATGTTTATTACATATAAAATAAATGGACTTAAGCAGTCATTATCATGATTTAATTTTTTTAATGTTTAATTTTTTTCCATTGTTTCAACGCGCATGTCAATAAATATATTTTGTTTTAATAAACACAGATATTTCTGAGGAATTGTAAAAAGTATTGCACTATTAAAATGCCTGAAAATTAATTATACAGATGCTTTTGAAATAATTGATGCTATTTCCAAAATATTCAAGTTACAGCTTTTTAATAAAATGTGTGATAAGAACTTTAAGAATTAGATATAGGTCATTCACATGTATGAATTTGAAATGCTATTGAGAGAGAATATGAGTTATGACGATTTATGAAAAAATGATATTTATATCAGTGTTCCTCAAACTATTGGGTGCACCCCCTGGAGGGCGTGATAATTGTACAAGGGGGGAGAAAGCATATTGAAAAGGGGAGAACAAAATATTATTTAAGAAAATGATTAATTTATGAAAAGTAAACAAATAAAATACATTCTGAAGTATTAAAAAAATACATATTAACACTAATATAATACGCCTGTAAATGTAGTGCACAGCGAACTTTATAATTAATTTAACAATACTAAACTAAAAACAAGTTTAGAAATTACCAGTGACCCTGTTAGCTTTTCATATAAAAACTGATATCCAAAAATTAATATTTTTTTTTGATAATTTGTACGGCTTATAATTAATCCCTTAAAACTGTCTGTTAAAAGTTACGCAAATCGCTCCCCAATGACATCGTTTTCCACAAAGGTGCGCGTATGTGACGTATTACGGGGAAGAGAAATAAATAAGCAAATCCTTCGAAACACTTTCAATGTATTTTCATTTCGTTCCAAAGCCTTCGGAAAAATTCTATGGATAGCAGTGAACAGAAAAGATTGTACTTTGGACATACGTATATATACGTCGCTATTATGATTAATATCCGTTATTTCAGCTGGTTCTTCCCTTGCTTAATCAGTTTCAACTCCCTTCAATAGAGATCATAGATGTCGTTTCCTTATATTTTATGTACAACATAGCAGTCAAAACATCTAAGTTGTTCACAGAGTAAAGATGTAGCATATTCATAGAAAATATTTTGGTACAAATGTGATCGTGTGTGGAACTCTGTCAAAACAAGTACTTAAGGTATCAGCTACGTTCGGAACCATGATTTTGCAAAAGTGTATAAATGGATACTATTTATGATATTTAGTTTCACTTAGATTAGAAAATGTATATAAAATTATTTTAAGAATAGTATTACAATAAAAAATTATTTAAGTACTATAATTTGACAAAAAATGAACATAGAATGACCCATTTTCAAAATATTCTCCGTTTGTGCAAAATGCTTGTATTATAATAATATTTTGCCTGTATATAGCTCAGACCTCTGTACAGAAGCTCAACTAGAATTTTTGAAATTTATAACTTAGAACTGGTTTATCCATGTTTTACGGCAACAGAGGGGAGAAATTTTAAGAAAAAAACGCCGATAATTATTTCAATGGGTTGTAACTCTTACATTAATGTCAATTTTTCAAAATTCATAGTTGAGTCTGTACAGAGGTCTGAGCTGTATACAGGCAAAATATTATTATACTAAAAGCATTTTTCACAAAAGGAGAACATTTTGAAAAACGTTCATTTTAAGTTAGTTTTTTGCCGAAATATTTTATTTAAATATTTTTTTTTTAACAAAATGTCCTTAAAGTAAATTTATACATATTTTTAACCCAAAGAAACCCTTACTATCATAAAAAATTTTTTATTTATGAACTTTTTAAAATCTTTTTTCCAATTTAATGGAAAAAACCAAAGATTAAAAAAAAAAAAAAAAGTTTGCGACTTCCAAAAAAGCTGGAAATATGAGACAGATGCATTTTAGTTCCCATGAAGACCGATAGAAAAGAGAATACTGTTTAATTCATTCTTAAAAACAAACAGTTTTTCCTAATTACCGTTTTTGTGAGTCTGGGGTGACTTTGTGCTCCACGTGACTGATCCCGGGTTAAAAAAATAACTGCACACAGTTATATATAGAGAGAATTTTTTTACTGTAGATTGAACTGTAATAAATAAAGCAAATTGTTAAATTATTTAAAATATAAATTTAGAGCACATCATCATTAGTATTAGCTAATTAAGATAGTTAATGTTACTTTTTTTTTATCTTGTTATAAAATTATACATGGTTAGTCTTGATTTATATAAGCAATTATAACGAGTTACTTTCTGACAAAAATATTCTAGTAATTTCTTAAAAAGTGTATTTATTTGAATATTTTGATGACAATATTACCTTTATCTTTAGTTATCGTAATTGATCAAACTAAAGATTTGTTGTCAAAAACTCTTTTGGAAAAATTTGAGTAAAGTTAATGAACATTTTGTAAAAAAAAATATTTTTACTTATTTCAGCACACATACAAAAGTGAGGTAAAATTATTTATTTCTACGCATAATACAAATAAAGAAATTTAAATCATATTGGAAACAGTTTTTACTATCGAATTACTTTTATAACTTTCGTAAGTTTTAACCGTTTTAGCCAAGCCTTGGAACTTTTCAAATGTATACTTTATTGGTTGTTCATGTGCACTTTCTTTGGGAAAAAAGAGGAAAAATACTGAGCGTTTTATGCATATAATTAATTGTTAAACTTTACTTAAAAAATATATATAATGAAATAAGTGGTTCATTGGTTACATGACATAAAAATGTAAATTTTACTTGCTGAGAGAGAAAAAAACGAAGCTATAAAATAACGACCTTTAACCAAGGTTAGACAATAACCAGTTTTGTGAAACTAAATACATCGTGGAAATTTTAAAGAGAAGAAACATTTTAAAAATCATTGCCGGATTTCCTCGTTGTATCGTAAATGATTGCTGCTTAGAAATAAGGAAATTTCTTAAGGATTCTTTCAAGCTAGATAGCATCATATTCTTTTTTGTGTGTCTTAATTTATGTTCTTTTTCAAAAACGCTAATTGACCATCCTGCGTTTGCATTTTTATGTCTTCGAAAGGAAACTTTTATTTTTAAAAAAAGCATATTTATTTTCTTTTTTAATGTCTTCAAGATATATCCTTCATTTAAATATTTATAATATTATGCAAATTACTACCCAAGATTTAAAAGAGACTACTTCGTAAAAAGTAAAGCCAGAACACTTCATTGAGTAACTATTCTTATTTTTTTTTCCTGCCAAGCATAATTTTTTTTGCATTCTTTTTAAAGAAATCAAACTTTTGTTAAAAGAATAACTACTGAAGTAACAAAAAAGTTTAAAAGGCATAAACTTCACTAGTTATACAATTTGTGAGGTACGTTTTACTTAGCACTAAAGTAATTGAGCCATAATTAGAGAATTATTTTAAGAAAAGTTTAGAAACAAGTTGTTTTAAAAGTAATACTTTATTTTACTTCCTTAAATCAGACTGACATTTCAACACATAAAAATCAGTAGTTACAAAATATATATAAACAAATGGAGATTCTTAAAAACAATATTATATATGCTTAAATCACTTACTCAAATTATATGCTAAAATACACTCGTCAAAAATTAAATTGCTGCACCAAGAAACACTGCACGTAGAGTTATGCAAGTTTGAAGAGTGAAAGTGGTGAGGTGGATAAAGAAGTTATGTTTATAAAAGAAAAGGACTCTTAAAACTGTTATAAACCAATTTACTCAGTATCTGATCAATTAGTCCATTCGTGGTTGCCTGATGTAACTGATTCCAAGACACATTCATTGCTGTGCGTAGATTATGCATGGCATATGCTATTGGTTCTTAACTCATGTCACATCCACTGAGATCCCACTGGTGATTGACGGCTCCAGATGTGGAAAGTTTACTAGCTAGGGAAGGATGACAAATTCAATAAGGCTCTTAAGAGTTCGCCGTACGACATGTAGCTTGGCATTGTCTTTATAGATTACTATGTTTGCTGCACTGTGCAACAAACGGTCATCAGTATACACCAGAAGAGTCATGTGACCAAATATTACGCTACGTCAAACTATGATGCAAGATATAGAAACGGCTCAATCTGGGCAAAATGGGTTGGTTCATAGAATCCTCCGGTTCACCGTCATACCTTCGACGGCCTTCTTTCTTTCACAGACAGAAACAAGTTTCATCCGTGAACACTGCAGATACCATCCGAAATAGCAAACCCGATGACGATGTCACAAGGCCAGGTGTGCAGTGCTTCGATTTAGTGGTAAATGGTACCCCAACTGCCGAGTACCCATGCACGTAAAGCTAGGTGTTTGTACACTATCCACTTTTCATCTCCAGTCATTAAATGTTCCAAAAATGGTGCCATTTTGTGACGAACAAGATTTGAAGAACATCGACATTATGTCCATTAAATTTATTTTTGCTTAATTGGCATGTCACAAACAGATAGTTTAGACACAAAACCCGGCCTTTTATTGTAACCCAAAGTAATAGTCTAAGGAATTCTAATCTTGAAGCCCACTTTTGTGGAAGTTAACATGGAATTTGTCCTGATTATATTGCGTAGCACTTTGTTACGGACATGTGATGCCCCTCCTGTGATCCGGTTTCATCTTTCAAAGAAAGATTTCACAAGCCGTCTTTGACATGCTTGAGCCGTTAGTGTTTCTTCCATAATCAGTCACACGTCCCTTCCATCACATTGTTCCCTTTCTTAATTCATCTTATTCAACCCTATTAACCAATTTTATTCATAGTAAACCTTATGAACTTATTTGAGTCGCAAGTATACCAAAAATCATGCACAGCCATTCAATACATGAACTGGAAAAAGATAATGTGATGTGGAACAACATCCTCGAATCTTCCGAAAAATATGATAAACTCGGTGCCTTTCCATGCGTTTTGAAATGTGCTGGGGCAATATTTACCAAATTCACTAAAATTCCGTTTTCTATATTGGCTCTTATAATATTATACTAATTATTTTCAGTATAATTCTGTTATATTTCTTTTTTTATTGTGTCAAAATGAGTTTCTTTTATACAAATGGCTTAATTTTACAGGAGTTTATATATTTTATAGGGGGATTTTAACTGTGAATAAAACAAACCATCCATTTTCTATAGAAAGTAATAAGTTGAGCGATTTCGTAAGTTCTTCAGGTTTTCATTTGAGTGAGATATATTCGTTATAGGTTTGATAAAAATCAAATTTATATTGATAAATTTCTCAAATGTTCCTCTGAGATTATTATAAAGTATCATTTTTGATTAGAGACTATTTAAAACTTATAGTTAAATTTAAATAATCCATGTAATTATTTATTAACCCGCGATCACTCGCGCGGGGTGTTCTCTACACCCCAGCACCAAGAAAATCCTCCCAGGATTCTAAAATGAATGCGCAGAACCACGATTTTTTCTGTAGCTGCACATTTTTGGTCATTGAACCTTCAGGCCTGTTGCAATTCCTCTTTCTCAAACGATTGGAATGTAATGACTTTCAAAAATTTATCTGGGGGCTGAGAACTCCCGCGAGAAGTTGAGCATTTGTATACAGTCTGCTCTGAATGTTTGGAAAATGATTAAAATGTTATTTTTCTTTTTTTTCTACTATCATTATCTCATTAAATATAAAGTATATTTATTACTGGTATATACGTTTATATACTGGTTTACGAAAAAATATAAAATTCTGTGTTTTAAAATGAAAATTTTGTATGTTTAGTTTAAATTAATGTTAGTCTCATTTGTATGCAATAAATTTAATAATTTTATTTGTATAATACAAAAAACATCTTGTACTTTATTAATATGTATCATAATGACTTAATTTTTATTTTCATAATTAAATACACGTGTTAAAAGTTTGGGGTGTTCTCTATACCCCGCGAGAGTAACGACGGTAGCAAAAACAGGCGCGAGTGACCGCGGGTTAATAACCATTCCTCAAAATTAGCACCTCAGATGTCGTCCACGTCACTTGACCATGGTTCAAAATTACGTGGTCTGGCGCCAAAAGCCCTCGTGTAGCTGAACAGTGCGACGTTAATATTCAGTCAATCCTCAAAAGTACTCATGCTTAGAAAATTGTGGTTTCTTTATTTTACATTTGTTTATTTTCTACTAGGGTTATACAGAAAATTATGTCTCATAAAATAGAAATAACTGAAATCCGAAATTATTTTTCTTTAAAAATAATATTTGATCTTGAAACACACACACATATAATTATAAAAGGTCACAGTATATTGTATTTTTATTTTGACTTAAAAAAATGTTATTGTAGCTATATAATCATTTTACAAGTATCATTAAAAGTATTACTCCCTTTATTTGATTTTCCGCACATTTTAGCATAGTATTTCTGCGACTTACACAGTTTACTCTCACGATGCTCAGGCTAGACCAATGTAGCGCTTATGATTTGTCTGTATTCTGTTCCTTTTAAAGGTTCTCATTCTTGCAAGAATTCAGATTTTTGTGCGGATTTAGTTAGGATTGGATTAAATTAGTTACAAAAGTAGACAACAAAGTGGATAAGGAAATTTAGCGATATTTCATGCCGAAAAACATAGTTTTCTTCTTTTTTGTCATTGTACTTCTATTTATGACTTTCGTTAAAATTAAATAATTTTAATTTTAATGAAATATTTTTCGACATCAATATTGAAAGTAATTGCAGCATTAAACTAAGCCTCAAATAAAAACCAATTTTTTTAAAAAAAAATATGATATACTAAAAATATATTATTATTCCGAGGAAACTTAAGTATATTCTCGTTTGTTTAGTAGATAATTTATAAATTAGACATTAATTTTGGTCAGTAAAATATCTAATAAAAATTATTCATTTTTTTATATAATTTACTAATTATTAAATTTATTATATAACATAACAATTGTAATCCCGAACTGGGCAAGATCGACTCAGCCTTTCATACCTTTAGTGGCTCTATAAATGAGTACCGTGCTTGCTGCTTTCTTGGGAACTGAACACCGGTGGTTATACAACAGACTGGCCACTTGAACGAAACATCTGCACATGCACCCCAGTGACTAAGACCGTCTAAATTGAGAACGACACATTAGGCCTTGGCCCTTATGGGCTGTTGCACCACTGAACTTAGTTCAGTAGAAAAATTGCCGTTAAAAAAAAAGGTTTGACCCCGGCCGAAACATCTGCACTTGCACCCCAGCGCCTGAGACCCCGTGAACTGAGATAACAGGGTAGGCCTGACCCTCATGGGATGTTGAGCCACTGAGTTCAGTTCAGTAGGAAAAAAAATGTCCTGTATATTTATATAAAGTATTACGGCAAACGTTTTCATAAATGTAGGATATTATAACATAGGATATAATTACAAAACAAAAAATAAATAAATAAATAGATACAGTTCTTTTTTTTTTAGATTTGAGTAGATAGAAGTAAAAATAAGGTTCTATAGAAAATTACATTCCAGTTGAACAAGTATTAGATTTTACTTAATAATATTAAAGTTAACTTTCATTCACAAAATGTCAAAAATATTTTGTTTCTTCAAAATAAAACAATAAAGTATACAAACACTGTACAAGAGCAAAAGAGAGCCACATCACTTTTTAAAATATAAGCACTACAAAAAGAAGAAATTAACTAAAAACTGTTTCGTGGCAAAAATATTTTCTTTGTAATTTCTTTGAATAAAATATGAATATGAAGTAAAATAAAATAACTCTAACATAATGATACATAAATTTTTAAATTTTAAACTTTTTGGGCCTTTTGGTCTAAGCACGGAACAGTATCACGCTATTTTGTGCTCTAATTTAGTAATCAGTTATCCTTGCGGTTGATTCCTTTTTATTTACTAATTCATGAAGGTCTGGGGCGAAGAATCTAAAATTCTGCTTACTAAAAATCTAAAGTATGAAATAGAGAGTTTAGGAAATTAACAATTCTGACCATCAGGGGATCAATTCTTCTTCTTGATGCAGATATGTATACATTATATGAAGTAGTAAAACATTTTGTCTTATTCTAATGCAAATGAAAAAATAGGGTTGTTTTCTAATAAATTAATAGAAAAATTCCAAATAAAGGACTATGTGATGTATGAAGTTTTGTGACAAAGGATGAATGGATCTTTTAATCACTTCAGTGGCTAATTTTTCTGCCTAGTTTTCCCAAAAAGACACTGTTTTTAGTGCATGCTCAACAAAACACGAAAAGGAAGGATTTTTTAAATTTTAATTGTAAAGTGTCCACACCATTTTTATATTATAACTGTGGATCACAAAACCCCCTACATGTTTGATTTTTTAAGTACAATCTGTGCATGCTATAAAGAATGTTTCATATATCTTAAAAACATTTCACTCATACTTACAAAAAACTTTCATGTTCGTAACTCTTCTTCAAACAGTTGATGATTTATGTGTGTTTGCATATATATCTACACACACAATTTGAAGCATAGTGCAACACTAACATAAAATATCAGCGTTTTTAGAATATCTTTCAATTTTTATTTCTTCTCATCCAACAAATTGCACATTGTCTTGCCAGTCGATGTTCTTTATTGAATATTTTCAAGAATTTAAACTACTGCCTTCAATGAAAAAATCCCACTGACTTCATAAAGAAATTCCCGGATGAAACGTATTTTGATGCCATGGAAAAATGCATCCACTCCTCCCCCCTGCCCCCAGGCCCTAATAAATTGACTAGAAAAATTAAAATGTGCAAATCAAAGTTAGAAGGAAGAAAATATGTGTACTCGTACAACGTACGGGCTAACCGGTTGGAGTCAGCTTTCGGTAGCTCGTACAGTTACGGATCAAACAGTTAAGGGGTTAAGTAATTTCTTGTCTTTTTTTTATGATTGATTACATAAAATTAGCAAATGAAATGTGACGTTTATCCTCATTATTGATGGATTTTTGAGAAAATTGTTTCTGTTATTAATTTCCTTTAAAAAACAATGGCATGCATCAACTGTCTTAAAGTTTTCCTTTAAGATGAAAATAGTCATTAAAACGCACATAAAGATAAACTGTTGGTATACATTTATTTTAGAAGAATTTTAATTTCAAATAATAATGCAATCGATTTAAATATATCCATCATGTTTTTGTTTTTTATTATTTTATTTTATTCGCATTATTTAATTTATGAGAAAGTATATACATGAAAATAATTTATAAGAGTCAAAAACTTTCAATGAACATTTAGAATACAAACAGATTTTTTTTTTATTCTTAGCATTTTAATTTGCTTTCACAAAAGCTACAAGGCCAGTGAGAAAAAAATGTTACAAAATAAATGAAAAATACATGACAAGTAAAGATAAAATGAACGTAATACGCTCATTATTGCACATTTAATAGATAATGCGATATAATTAATAATTTATAATATATAGTCAGACCTCTCTATAACGAAGTCAATAAATCTTAAAAAAGCTCGTTATATGGAAAATTCGTTATATAGAGGTTCCTCTTTCAATTTTCTTTGTAAAACACATAAAACAATTTTAAATTCATAAACACTATATAATAAAAAGTAATTATTCACACCTTTTTATAAATGAATATACCTATATATCTTACCTATCAAAAAACAAACAAAGAAAGAAAAACTGCAATGAAAGTTTCTTGACGTATTTATTCACATCCTGAAGAATTAAATTTTTTTTTTTGATGCTCAAGAACATATGCTGTAACATTTTCGAGTTACAAGAAACGAAGTTATCTATAAGACGGATCAACACACCAAATGAATGTAGACTAGTTCAAAGACACTGAGACACGAGACAACTCCACTAAGGGGGTTAAAGGTTAAAATTCTTGGATAAAATGTCCACAGGTCTATATTTTTCGGTGAGTTAGGTACCTAATAAAACCAATTCAAGATTTAAGACCACAATAAAATGTTTTAAAAAAAAAGAGAA
>BMAV01026021.1:13683-40267 GCA_019973955.1 Trichonephila inaurata madagascariensis
TATATATAATTCTTGTGTGCGTGTGTATGTGACTGAACTCCTCCTAAGCGGCCGGATCGATTTTGATGACATTTTTTGTGGGGGTTCAAGTGGATTCGAGAATGGCTTAGATCAGTGATACTGAACCTGCAGCCCACTGGAGCTTTTTAAGTGGCCCGGTCACATGGCCCATTGCTCTGAAAAATTAATTTATTTGTAAAAATTTGGTGTGAAATTCTTTGTTAAAAAATCAACTATATCAATTTTGATTTTTGCTCTCAATATCGTATGGGCGCGAATCGATTTTTTTCCTGATTAGTGATAATAGACAACAGTGGAGTAGCACCATTTTATGACAGGAACTAATATCTTGCAAGTGTCTCTTTCGTATCTTGCAAGTGAAAAATATTCGAGGAAAATAGGTTGTTTCAAGAAGTTGACTATGCTGTAGTGAAAAACTAGAATGGATCAGTAATTGTTTGACTTATCACAAAAGAGTTGTATTTAAAAAATACCAATAAACTGTGGAATCGCGTTCAATGATACTTTTCTTCGAAGATCTCTTTTTCAAGAGGTGATAAATAGGCTTTCTTGAATAATCTTTACAACAGCAAAAAAGTGTTTTGTCAGTGGTAATGTCACAGTAAGGAACCCTATGAAATTTGTTACATTATTGGTAATCATATGAAACCGTTTACTGATGCAGAAATTATGAAGGAGTGATTCTTAAATGTTTCCAACTTAGAAAAATTCAGTGACAAAGTAAAAAATATATATACAGTGGGCCACAAAAGTGTTCATACACTTGCATTTTCTTATAAAATTTAATGTTTTCGACTAATAAAAATTAATATATTGTAACTATAATTTTTTTATGATATCTGCAACTTATTCTTAATGGAATAACATAATTAATTTTTTAAAAATAGTATAACTATTTTTTTAAAAAATTAATTATCAAAAAACTACTAAAAATTACGCCACAAAAGTCTTCGTACACTTAACAAAAATCTCAACTAAGCTTTAAGTATTGTATTTCTTTCTTAATTTAGTACTTAGTCGGATATCTTTTAGTATCCAAAACAGCTTTTAAGCATCTTGGTATAGATTTAATCAGTTTTTTGTAATTTCTGCATCGATTTTCCACAATTCTTCTGTGACTATTGTTTTTACTTAACATTTGTGTTTGTCACGTTTTTTTTTTTTTTTTTACATCAGAATCTCACTAAATATGTTCTACTAGGCTAAATAAAGAGATTGAGGAGGTATTTTCATAATTTGGGAACAGTTATAGAGACACCAGTGGCGCACAATGAAAGCAGTGCACTTAGCGTCATTACCCTGTTAAAAAATTAAGTAGTCTCTAATATCCAAATTTCAGGCGGATAATTTAAAATTTCTCTTTAAAATAATTAAATAGAGCTCATGATTCATAATACCATGAAAAAATAAAAAATTACCTAATTCCGAGGCCAATTTACACCCCCACGCCAGAACACCTTCACTTCCATGCTGAAGCATGGAAATGAAGGAGTTCTTGTTCCACATAAATTCATGGGATTAAACTCCTTATTTTTTTTATTTACAAGCTATTATAGGCCCATCAGAACCAAAAATGTTGAATTGTCTCCCATCCTAATCAATTTTCTGTCAATTTTGAATTTTCTGAAACTTAATTCAAGAATCTAGTTGGATCAATAAAACATGGAGATAGAAGTGTCCTTGCGTGGGGGTGTAAATCGGCCACAGAATTAGGTAATTTGGTATTTTTTGTTGATATTGTGAATCATGAGTTCTATTTAAATATTTTAAAGAGAAATTTTAAATTATCCGCCCAAAATTTGGATATTGGAAACGACTTCATTTTTTAACAGGATGATGACGCCAAGCGCACTGCACTTACACGCAATCGATAGATCGAATTGTGGTAACTGTCAGGGGCGGATCTAGGGTCGGACAAACCGGACCCCGGTCCGGGGCGGCAAATTTTAAGGGTGGCATTTGAATCAAATTTGGAAAATATTTTTTTATATTACAAAACAATTTGATATATTTTCTGAAATATTATTGGATGTGAATTTGGTATTTCATTTAAACTATCTTATTTCCTTATTTTGTACTCTGTATGTTTAATGTCCGTTTTGTTTTGCATTGAAACTTGAAGTGTTCAAGGCGGAATATTACATGTAAAATCATGAAATTTCATATGCTTACACATTTTTCACTAGTAAATTTCTCCCCATCCAGGAGTGGGGTCACAAGAGACATTCCTTTCCCACACACGATGTCCGATGTTGCTAGCTTTTCTAAAGAGGACAAGGTTAATAAGAGTTTTTAGTAGATAGAGAGTCACAGGAGATGTTTTATTTTAGTCTTGAGTGTAGTTAATATAAGTTAAAATAATAATGCTTGTAATCCCTACCATCAGTAGATTCTTTTTCGAAGAAATTGACCAGCTGGAAATGGGCGATTTCTTCTCTTAAATTTTAATCGCTTGAAAAGGTAACAGGGGCGTATCAATGATATGGGGACCCCAAGTTTCAGGATCCTCAAAGTGTGTAAGCAAAACATTATAAAATGTAAAGCTCCCCCCTCCTCCCACACACAAAAAAAAGTCGCCAAGGAATTTGGATACAGGACCCACTCAGGACTAGCTGGACCAGTGAATTATAACGGGTAATTATGTTCATAATTTTGAATTATTTTTTTATTCTTAGGACAATATATATATATATATATATATATATATATATATATATGTATTCATTTTAATTTTTTGCTTTAGAGAAAGGGGCGGCATTTTCCATTTTTGTCCGGGGCGGCAAAACTGCTAGAGCCGGTCCTGTAACTGTACATGTGATGACGTCAGGTATTGTAATAACTTTTTATATCAAAATTTTCATGAAAACGGTCCAGATTGGTACAACTTATTCAAAAAGTTTAAAATTTTCGGATTTAAGACATGTGCACAGGACAACGTCTGTCGGGCCGCTAGTATATATATATATATAAACATATATTACAATGGAGATTGTATTATTTACTACTAGTACTCACTTATAAATAATAATCACTTTAGGTAGAAAATAATTTATTTTGAACCCAAGATCATCTAACTAAAAGTAACTCCTTTTCCCATTTTTTGAAAGTTTAACCGCTGTTGCAATATAGAGTTTTTTAACTATTTTTTTAAAATTATTTACACCCTTTTATAAGCTCCACTTGTATGTAACGGAATCTTTGAACTCAATTTTTACCCACTTTAAAAAATCTGATTAATTCGAAATTTTGCTCACTTGTCCAGGACAGATGACAATACAATAATTTTATAATTTAGTTCCATTGTCCTGATCAGGATTAACGATTTCCCCTTTTCAGATCCCATCCCGCATCTGGTGACTAATTTCAGATCCCATTTCCAGATTTGGCAACTAAAAGATTAAGTTACAACTTTGTTCTATTAACTATAAAAGGGTGTGTTTTTATAGTTTTTTAAAATTATAATTTTTTTCCTAATCTCCCAACAATAGAGAACTTTTCCCGAGAGCGCATAGGTAGGTTTCAATTAATAATAATTTTTTCCCGCCATACATAACAACGATTAACTTTCTTATATACAAATTTTATTTAATGAAAAAACAACGGAAATAAAGCTGATAACATTACATTAAAAAAACTGATATTTTTTTATATAAACTTCTAATTTTACTTACGTTTTTAATAAAGGAAATGCTAGAAAGAGTGTCTGATAAAACAGTACACCAATGGAAACAGGTTATAGTCTCTGGTGTTCTTGCGGAAAAAAATAAAAAATTTTTTGGAGAAAAATTAATCTCTCTGTATACCGTACATGACTTAACGGAACAGTGAATGACATCGATAAGTGCAGAAAAAAAAGAATGATATCATCGATTACTCCACATGAATAATTTAGATAAGTTCACATTTAACAATGGGAAATAATAAAATAATAAGAATAAAAGAAATCAAAATGAATGCGAGCTCTGCTTAAATACAGTACTAAAAACGCACGTTATTTATCTAAAACAAAAATTTTTTTTTTATTAATTTCGAAATAAATTCACACAGATAAAATATTCTTTAAAAACTATACATGACCGTTATCTTCGCAGGAAAATGTATATGATTTTAAAATTATTCATTTGTAGGCTTTACATATCGGATTGAATCCAAATTCTTTATTATATCTCAGAATTTCTTTAGGATATTTACTGCCTAACATTTAACGAACTTAATAAAAATTTATTTGTAGGATAAAAAAAAAATAGAAAAGAAAGGAAGAAAATGCTATATATTCTATTTATCTTTAATAAAAATATGAAATTTAATCAAAAAGCTTCGGTAAATAAATTTTGAATTCTATTAAATTAATATATATGCTCTGAATACAAATTATACATTTATTGAGTTGATACCTGTACATATGATGGATACAAAAAATATTAATTATTTTCTCTTGGTACGTAAAAAATATCCTTTGTTAAATTAGATGTCTTCAAATAGAATATTGGTTTTAAATTTCTTGTTTATTTTTCTGTAGACCAGTGCTTCTCAAACTTTCAATATTTGCGACCCAATATTCAATCATAATTTTCATCGTGCCCCCCCTCCATACAATAATAATGTATTGAATTCAATAATACTAAATTTTGATGCTAAAGCTACAATACGAATTTAACCTCTGAAGTGCCACCGACGTATATAAACGTTTCGCTCAACCGATACGTTAAATTCCCTGGGCGTATATATACGTCTTTCCGAAGTACGATCTTTTCTGTGCTCTGCTATTCATAAAATTATTCCGAAGGCTTTGGAATGCAATAAAAGCACCTTGACAGTGTTTGCGAAGGATTTACTTATTTCAGAAAATTTGCTTATTTATTCCTCTTTTCTTTCTCACCCCAAAACAACACACACGCGTGCCTACGTGGAAAATGGTATTACTGGGGAGCGAATAGTGTACCTTTTAATCGGCAGTGAAGGGGTTAATTATAAACCTTACAAATTATAAAGATAAAAGTTAATTTTTGCATATATAATTTTATATATGACCGGCGCATGGAGCCACTGTGTAATTATTAAACTTGTTTTTAACTTAGGTAAATTAATTATAAAATACATTGTCCAGCACTGATACATTTATAAGTGTATTATATCGGTGTAAACGTGTATTTTATTTTTCATTTGTCAGAATGCATTTTATTTGTTTACTTTCAGTAAAATAATAATTTGTTTCAGTAATCTTATGTTTTCGACTTTTCAATATGCTCACGCCACCCTCGTGGAGTTATCATGCCCCACAGTTTGAGAAACAATGCTTTAGACTGATACATAAAATAACATTTAAAATTTTTTGAAAAAAAAACGGACTTTAGTCACATATGTTAGCTTTATAGAGGTACGTTCCACACAAACATTTCGTAAAACGTATGAGTATATTATTGGATTCAGATACGTAATGTATCTGCATCCAAACGGCAACAAAAACAAATATGGATCACAAATTTTATTTTAACGAATGTAAAACGATGTTCCATCTGGATACACATACATTGGGCGTCAAAAGTGTTCGTTCGCTTACAATTTTATGTAAAATGTAATGTTTTTGACTAATAAAATTAAAAATATAGGAATTTTTAATTTTTTTGTGATATCTAAAACTTGTTCTTATAGAAATAACGTAATCAATTTTAAAAACATAGTAGCTATTATTTTGAAAAAAAAATAATAAAAAAATTACTAAAAAATTACGCCACACAAGGCTTTGTCACTTAAGGTATCGGACTACGTTTGGAACCGTGGTTTTAAAAAAGCGCATAAATGAATAATTTTCATAATATTTAATGTCACTTAGATTAGAATACACGTATAAAATTGTTTTAAGGACATTTTGACAAAACAAATTATTTAACTACAATATTTCGGCTAAAAATTAACTTAGAATAACCTTTCTTCAAAATGTCCTCCTTTTGTGAAAAATGCTCCTATTATAATAATATTTTGCCTGCAAATAGCTCAGACCTCTGTACAGAGGCTCAAGTAAGAGTTTTGAAAAATTCACATTATTTTTAGAGCTACAACCATTTAAAATAATTATCGGCGTTATTTTCTTAAAATTTCTCCCCTCTGTTGTCGTAAAACATGGATAAACCCACTTCTAAGTTATATAATTCAAAAATTCTAGTTGAGCCTCTGTACAGAAGTCTGAGCTATATACAGGCAAAATATTATTATAATAGAAGCATTTTTCACAAATGGAGAATATTTTGAAAATGGGTTATTCTATGTTCATTTTTTGTCAAAATATTGTACTTAAATAATTTTTTATTGTAATACTATTCTTAAAACAATTTTATATACATTTTCTAATCTAAGGGACACTAAATATCATAAATATTATCCCTTTATAATCTTTAGCAAAATCACACGGTTCCGAACGTAGTCAGATACCTAAACAAAATCTCAGCATAGCTTTAAATATTGCATTTCTTTCTCAATTTAGTACTCAGTAGTATATCTGTTAGAGTCCACGACTTTTAAACATCTTGGTACAGATTTCACCAGTTTCTTGGAATTTCTGTATCGATGTTCCTTTATTCTTCTGTGATTATTGTTTTTACTTCACATTTTGTTTTTATAAGTCATGTTTTCTTACTTTACGCGCTGGGAGTCATTATCTTGTTAAAAAAATGGAATCCGCTCCAATTCCCAAATTTTAGGTGGATAATTTCAAATTTTTCTTTAAAATATTTAAATAGAGCTCATGATTCACAATACCATAAAAAAATATCAAGTAACCTAATCCTGAAGCCGATTTGGGATAAAGTTTCAGGAAACTCAACATTGACTGTAAATTGGTTTGGATATTGGTTTGACTGCAAATTCAACATTTTTGTTTTCGAAAGGTGTATAATAGGTTGGAGAAGAAAAAAATGAGGAATACCCCTAAGAATTTAGTTGGAACAATGAAGTATGGCGATGGTGGGGTTTCTGTGGGTGGGGGGGGGGGGGGCTTCAGAATTAGGTAATTTAGTATTTTTTTTTTATTTTTTATGATATTTAGAATTATATGAGCTTTATTTAAATATTTTAAGACTGCTCAAATTATCCGTCCAAAATTTGGGTATTAGAAATAACTTTACTTTTCAACAAGATAATGACCCAAGCACACTACTCTCAACGTACGCCTCTGGTGTCTTTGTAACTGTCCCCAAATTCTAAAATCACCTGAATTAAGCCAAGTAAAACATATATGGAGAGAATTCGAATTTAAGGTAAGAAAACATGACATATAGAAACAAAATGTGAAGTAAAAACAATGATCACAGAAGAATGGAGGAACATATATGCAGAAATTACAAAAAATTGATAAAATCTATGATAAAATAAAAATGAAATACAATACTTAAAGCTATGTTGAGATTTTTTAAAAAGTTTATGAAGACTTTTGTGTGTGTGGCGTAATTTTTTAGTAGTTTTTGTATTATTAATTTTTTACAATAATAGTTATGCTATGTTTAAAAAATTGATTAAGTTGTTTCAATAAGAACAAGTTACAGATGTTATAAAAAAATTATAATTTTGATATATTAATTTTTATTAGTCAAAAAAATTGAATTTTATATAAAATTGCAAGTGTTCGAGCACTTCTGAGGGCCACTGTATAAATTTTGCTGTGTTCTACCACAACACATAATCCTTAGTAATCTGTTTATCAGAATGAACTTGTTAAATAAGATTACCTTTTAAAATAAATTTATGCAAATTAAACTTTTAAATATTTTTAATAAATACTATTTATATTCAAAATTGTCTAGCATTTAGTTATATATTCAGTATTTTTATTTAAAGTTATGTACCCAGAAATACATATATTTAACTAACTTAAACTCCAATTACATTATTTTCAAGTATTTGGATGGAATCTGTTTAGTATATTATACATTGAAATAAAAATCTAAGCCTGTTGGAAATCAAAATCAAAATATTTTTTAAGTCAATAATTGGTACATATAAGAGATATATTCTTTTATATGCAAATATTGTGACATATTAAAATGCTCTAAAAAATTAAATAAAATCAATTGAGTTGTAAATAAAATCGATCCCATATAAGGGAATAATGTTTTTACTACTTTTCGAGCTGTTATAAATGTATTAATAATGAGAAAAACCTGCATTAATAAACAGTGTTTATGTAGTTTAGACACCTAAAAAAATAAATATATTAGTTCTCTTAAAAATCAATATAAAACAAAATATTCACAAATATAATTTCAATGACATTCCTGAAGTCGATACTTTTGTCTTTGTTCGTAATTGACAAACAAAGCATTTATATAGCCGTATGTCACTTTGTAAACTGAAATTGATATATTAAAATTTCCCTTTCTTTTTTTAGCTTCTTTTCTTTTCTTTTATTAATTAGATAAACAGCGTAACTTGATAATGTTTATTCAATCCTTAAGTTATCCAAATAGAAAAGCTTTTAAGATATAATTACTTAATTTAAATTCAAGTGAACAAAAAAAAATATTTATTTTTTTTAAACAAAGGTGTGTTTGAGTGTTAGATAAAAATAATCTTACCTTTTTAAGGAAAAATTTTTCTTCTGAAGTAAGTGGAGAAAGTGAAGTAAAAGCTTTGTATTTCACTCACAATAGCATTGTCACTGATTTTTATACTGCGTTTCTTGAAGAAAAATATCTAATTTTCTAAATAACAGGATGACAATTATTATTCTGTTTTGATCTCCTCTTTCTCTCATTTTTTACTAATTACAGACATGCTCCAATCAATGTCATTCGTATCATTTGAAATAATCTTCATTGCTTCAAACGCTTGCTGAGTCAAAGAGCTGTGGCATAATTAAATGTTGTACAATATTTTTTGCTGATTCATTTTCATCTGGAACATTACCATTAATGAGAGAATATTATGACGCATCTAAAAGGAAGAGCATAAGATTTGTATAATGAGTAATTAGAGTTAAAAGTTCCCTCAATGTTGTTGTTTTTACCCTTAGTATAGACCTTAGGTTCTCAACTTTATTGAACTGGCCCCCCCCCTTTTTTTCTAGTGAATATTTCGATACTGTGCCCCCTCGCACTCAAGAGAAATAAGAGCGTACATAATACATAGTGAAAACAAGAATTAATTTTAAAATAATATTCTATTCCTATAATAGAACATATTTTTTTAATTTAATTTTTTTTCTACAGCCCCCACTTTTTTTTTACTTACGAATCTGAAATGGCTATTGCCACTAATATATTTAATTGTGTAATATTATATACTTCAGTTTTAGATAGATACTGTTGGAATTGAAACGCTATTGAATTTCTTCTTTACTTAAAAGAGTGGAATAAAAATTTTAGCTTATACCTGTTATAAAGACGCTTTTTGAAAGAAGGTTTTGATGATATGAAATAATTCACAATAAACTATTGCTTTCAAAATAAAAAAAATGACAGTTTCAGAGCCTTTAAAGAATCACGCGTTAATTCCTAGTTAACATATTTAATTATCTTTCTTGGATAATATACATAATGAAATGCAGTGGTCGAAACATTTTTCCTACTGCTCACAGACAAAGACAACACGTACACTACAGAAATTAAAATTTACTATATCATTCAATTTAAAGTATGTTTAAAAGTATAATGTAAAAAAATCTTTAAGTTTTTCATCCACTTCCCGAACTACCAAAATATGTGAATTTTCGTACACGTGATAGAAATGATTTAAATACATACACACAATCAACATAAGGTAATCAGTATTAAAGTTTACTTTTGTTAGTATATAATCAGCGTGTTTTTTTTTCTTTTTAGTCTTTTAAAAACTATATTTGGCTAATCTACCGAAACTCCTCCGTGTCATCTCAACGCCCCCTAATTTTCTCTGTCTTTTACTGCCCTCCCTCCCGAAAGCCTCAAACGCCCATAAACGTTATCGACTACGTTGAGAACCTACGGTATAGACCTAAGAAGTGTGTAATATTAGAACAAAAAGGGAATTTGTATCTTTCTCGAAATTGTATGATAAAAGATACATTACTTAAATGAGGTTTTATAGAAAAAGTAATATTTATATTTTTTTACATTTTATACGACTTTTCATAAAACAAAAATTTACTAATAGTTTTGAGTCTTTAAATTAGACATTGGAAGTAAATCGATGAAAATATGTTAATAAAGACCAATGACGTGAAAAAGGTTTCAATAAAACAGTACGAATCACAAACCTATCTCTATATAGGAGAAAAGCCAGACACACAAAAACTAACTCAATACGTGATCTCCAGAACAAACAAACTTGAAATTGAGAAATTGTGAGGGGTTCTTTCTTTCTTTTTTTTTTTAATACTAATCTTTTTTGAAAATATTGGGTCTTTAAAAATTATTATATTATAAAGCTTCCTCCGAGAGATGTGACTATGCAAATTAAGACTTATACATATATATTAAACTTTCAGGTTAGAGGGAGAGAGAGAGGTTAGACTGCTAACGGCTAGCAGTGATTGATTAAACGTGAAGTGAGGCGTGCATACTTCGTAGCTGATTGTTGTAACATTCAAGTTGACGATTTGTCAACTAGGAATCAAATTACGTTAGGTCGTTACGAATTAGAAGCTATTGCCTAGACATAAGTGATCTGATTATTTAAAGTCCTTTCGTATCTCGCCATTAGATGCGTCAGGACTTAAAATTTTGCAAGCATGTTTCTTTTATTAATTATGGATTCGTTATGAATGGTTTGGCAGAAATAATCTCTCAAGAGGTGGAGTTATGGAGATGTTATAGGTAAATATACAGTCGACTCTCACTACTTCAAACCTTCGATAATACGAGCCTCTCGCTAATTCGAAGTATATGCTCAGTCCCTAGAAAAACTCTTGATGTTTCAAACTAAAACCATACTTTTTGGTACACTCAATATTTCGAAGTAAAATCTGCGGCTGGCCAGACTTCAACACGCGATAATTCGAAGTTATCTTATATAACGCTCGACAATTCGAACACTCTCTATCATGTAGAGTCCTTTAGCAAACAGGTTTGAGCTAACATGTTTTGTGTTGTATTGTTTCTGCGTGTCTCTTCTGTTACGTAGCCCCTTTGATGACCATCTGTCTGCCATCCATTATTTGTGTTTCCCGGTTTCCTCAGGCAAAAAACACTTTTATTGCTTTCTTTCTTCGAGTGGAGAATAGACTAGCCGCACCTGTTGTCAGCCGTTAATATCTTTCGTTTAACACAGGACCTTGCTACACATGTGTTCAGAACGGATGATAAAAGAGATGGTAGGATTGTGTATTTTGCGTCGGATTGATATGACGATTTATGAATCATCTGTGTGACATAGCAAGTGTCACCAAATAACGCATGGGACAGACTAGACCGTGCCTTGAAGAGCCAATGGCGTTGAAAACAGTGTTGAGGGAACCGGGTGTGAAACGATTTTATTTCCAATGAGGAATGGAAGAGATTTGGAGGGGCGGGAAGGAGTCTTGCTCGAGGGGTTAAGAAAAACTGAGTGGAAAGTGAAAGGTGAGGAGAGATGGAGGAGAGGGATAAAAAAAAAGAAAAACTGGTCGAATTATGGTGGACTTAGGCGAGAAAAGCCTATCCAACGTCGATATTTTTAAGTATACTCCGCAGCTGAGAGTGAGAAACTGTGGATACGCCTTGTGTTTGTCTTAGATTCTAAATTTTAAATTAAAAATATTGTTTTACTAAAGTTGGGGTGTGTGATTCAAGTTCTCCACCTGTTATAATTTTGATAAACTTTCAACCTGTAATTTACAACCCACCTCAGTGTCGCCTTATCACACGAAGGGCACGTCATGTCTTCTTCTAAAAAGTACAAATGCTTAACCATTTTTGCAAAGCAAAATGTGATAGAATCAGTTGAAAAAGGTGAGAGGAAGGTCGATGTAGCCAAAGCATTTGATATCCCACTGAGCTCGCTCTCCCCTATTCAGAAGAATAGAGAAAATCGTCAGTACATCTTTGAGTAGAGTAAGAAATGCGTTAGTAAAGGTAATTTTCCTCGTCTTGAATAGCGTAGAGACAGTATCGAGGACGGAATATTCCAGTGGGTGGCTTTTAATTGAAGGAAAAGGCTAAAACATTCGCCAAGGAATTAGGAATTGAGTTTTCGGCCAGCGAGGGATGGCTTACAAATCTTAAGAAAAGGAATGGGACATGGAATATGTGGGGAAAGCTCGAGTATCGACATTAATGCTTGTGTAATAATTTATGTCAGTAGCAGAACTCACTTTCAGATTTAATAAAAGTGTATGATCCACGCAATATTTCCAACACGGATGAAACCGGATTCTTTTTCAAGTGAATGCCAGAAAAAACGTAAGAGATATTAAAACATTAAACATTCAAAGAAGAAAAATGTCATGAGGAAAACATGGCACAAAGAGAGGTTAACTGTTTTTCTGGTTGTATACATGAATGGCTCGAAAAATATTACTCCTCTCGTCATAGGAAAATCTGCAAAACCTAGGTGTTTCAAGGTCACAAGCTCGTTCTTACCACATACAGCTCAAACAAGAAGGCATGCAGGACCACTGAACTCTTTTAATGAATGGATGGTTTCATTGAACACGGATATGAAAAGCCAGAAATGGCTTATTCTCTTTATTTTTAGACAACTGCACTGTACGCAATAACACACCATCTTTTTTTAAATGTAAAAAAAAATTCTCTCCAAACTTTAGCTATTCGATCAATGTATCCTGCACAATTTTAAAACTTTTTATTAGTCCTTAAAAGCTTTTTGGATAAACTGGAAATTTAGAAGAATGTAACTATTTCTATTTTAACGGTTTTGATCACGATTGACAAGGCTTGGAGAGCTATCACCCCTTTGACAATTCACAACTATTTTAAAAAGTCGGGCTTACCAACGCCGAATCTGGTTGATATGCTCGATACACTCATGGAATGTAATGTTGAACCATCTCTTTGGAAAGCTGTCCCAGTAGAAGATTTGACGTTTGGCTACTACGTGCAGGTTGACACGGACATCGCTGTATGGGGGACTCTATCTGACGCTGAAATTGTGGCTTTGGACCACAATAACACAGAAAGTGTTGAAGACGAATCGGATGAGTTGACTCGGATAACTCTGACAGAAGCTTAAGTGTTACTAAACAAAC
This sequence comes from Trichonephila inaurata madagascariensis, assembly GCA_019973955.1. Lineage (NCBI taxonomy): Eukaryota > Metazoa > Arthropoda > Arachnida > Araneae > Nephilidae > Trichonephila > Trichonephila inaurata. The sequence goes on from BMAV01026021.1 coordinate 26,858, forward strand.
TACGCAACTTTTTCTTTCAAAATCATGTTGACGCAGAATTTTTTTTAGCTTTATTTATTCTAGAAAAAAACTTTTGACAGTCAGATTGAATGTCATAAAGCAAGAATAAAAAAAAGATAATAGATTTTTTTTGTCAAAAAAGATTAACTATGCACAGTATGTATCATTTTAATAATTGTTTTTAATACATAAATGTATTGTTTTAATTTCCGTATAATATTTATATTGTAATATGTATTTTTTAAAAATACTTTAAAATAATTTTATGCATATGTACAATTGTTGTTTTATGACATAGTTTCAGATTTAAATATGTTGGAAAAAATTTCTCTTCACGTATTTTGGGAGTTTTTTCCTACCCTCTTTATAATTCGAAGTCTTCCATTGGTCCTTCTTACTTCAAATTACCGAGAGTTGACTCTATTGCGGTTTAAAAATTCAAGTTCTGTCCTTTTTAAATCAAGAGACAAGGGCTACAAGAATGTTTTTAAGTACAATCGTAACCTTAATGCTAGAATTTAGATACCAGTATATATCTAACAAAAAACATGTATACAAAATACAACATCATGAAATACCCAGCAAAGCGGATGGGTAATGGCTAATTTATTTATACAGGGTGGTTATAATTAAAGTTACACTATTCAGCGGCCTGTAGAACCTGTTCTGCTTATCGGATTTTGATGCAACTTCGAATATATGATATATGGACCATGGGAAAAAGGTTTCTGCAATAAAAAAATAGTTCAAACTTTGACCACTAGGAGGAAATGTAATGCCCAAAGAAAGACAAAAAAATATGTTAGAATCGTTAAAATTTATTCAATTACAGAATATGCTCAATATGTCTTCCATTGACATCATTTACGTGCTGAAAGTGCATTATAACGTTTTCAATGGTAGCGCGAAGCAACTCACGAGGGATTTCAGCCCCATGGCGTACAATGCTAGCTTTCAAATCAGGTAAAGATCTAATTCCTCCACTACAAAAACCTTCTTTTAGAAATCCCCACAACCAAAAATCACAGGGATTTAAGTCGGGTGAGTGAGAAGGCCATGCATCCGGAAAATATCTGGGTATTATACGATTATCGCCAAAGTTAGCACCAAGCATTGCTTTGACTTGGCACCCAATGTAAAGAGTTGCTCCATCTTGCATAAAGATAGTGGTTTACAAGCATTGTAGTTCCTGTAAAGCAGGAATGATTAACGAAGACAAACGCATGCTGAATGATTCTCTGGCTATGACTGCAAGTTTATATAGAGGTTTTATGGATTTGCATAAGGAATGTTCGGCAAACCCCCCCTGGGGGGGGGGCAAAATTTGTACTAATTTTTTTATTATTGCAGTAATCTTTTCCTCATGAGCCATATAGCATACGTTCCAAGTTTCATCAAACTCCGATAAGCAGAACAGGTTCTACAGGCGGCTGAATAATGTAACTTTAATTATAACCACCCAGTATAATGTATATACGATGCACATTGTTTCGAATTTTTTTTGAATTAGGCATCGAAAACAATATATCTTGTTATGTAGCACACACTTAGTAATGATTTTAGACTTGGAACCCCTCTTTTTTAAAAATATTTGAAGTCGTAAGTGATACACATCCATAATCTGAAAAAGTAAAGTAATACAATCAAGAATACATAAATAAAAACAAAGAAATAAATTTATACGATAAATAAATTTTTTCATAACATGTAGTAAACATTAATATAAATGTGTATTTAAAGTAAAATAATTTAACAATTGAAATACTATGATTTATCCAAAAATATATATTAGAAACATTATTAATTGTTTTACATATGCAGCATTCTATAGCATATTTCTTAAAAATTATAACGAGCATAGATAAACAAATGCATTGGATTTAAAAGTATTCGTCTGATATTAGAGTTCTTTATTTTGAAAAAACCTTTTGAAGAATTTTATTACTTAGACAAATCTCTTAAGCTAGTTATCAAATTTGATGTTGTATTTGAATTTTAGGAGTATAACAACAAGTATATATATAAGTGTTTAATGTCAGCTTTGACATCAAAGGAAAACCCGTGATTACAATTATCATGTGACCGTCAGGAATTTAGCCAATTTCAGTTGGAAATTATTTATTTATTTTTGTAAGATTGGAAATCACCTTTCTTTTTAAGCTTAAAATGTATCATTGCTTCTTTGATTAAACGTGCGCTACATTTTCAGACTTTTTTTTACAAATATAAAGCACTTTATCTTTTCCCGATAGTGATTTCAATGGCTAACTAACATATTTATACGTGGCCGCGATAGCCGAGTGGTATAGGTATCGGACCGTGGCTTGCCTTGTCACGAGTTCGAGCACAACCACTAAAGACCCACGGTTTAGGGCAGCGATGCACGTTAAATCTGTCGAGAGCTGATGCCAGGGTCGTACACGTCACTTGACCATGGTTCAAAATTACGTGGTCCGTCGCCAAAAGCCCTCGTGCAGCTGAACAGTGCGCCGTTAATATTCAATCAATCAATCATATTTATACACATTTTAAGCTAATACTCTATGTCGAGTCTCTAGATTTAAGGTATCCGACTATGTTCGTAACCGTGATTTTTCAATGGGTAATATTTATGATATTTAAGGTCAATTAGATTAGAAAACGTATATAAAATTGTTTTAAGAATAGAGTATTACAATAAAAAATTATATTTAATTACACAGTATTTTGACAAAAAATGAACATAGAATGACCCGTTTTCAAAACATTCTCCTTTTATGAAAAATGCTTCTGTTATAATAATATTTTGCCTGTATCTCAGACCTCTGTACAGAGGCTGAACTAGAATTTTTGAAATATGTAACTTAGAAGTGGATTTATTCATATTTTGCTACAACTGAGGGGAGAAATTTTAAGAAAAACAACGCCGATAATTATTTCAATTGGTAGTGACAATGAAAATCATGTGAATTTTTCTAAAGTCCTAGTTCAGGCTCTCTGGAGAAGTCTTTACGTTATATAAGCACAAAATATTATTATTATAGAAACATTTTTTATAAAAGAACGTTTTGTGAAAAAAGGTTATTCTAAGTAAATTTTTTGCCAAAATATTGTATTTAAATATTTTTTTTCCTCATAATGTCCTTAAAACAATCTTATACATGTATTCTATTCTAAGTGACACTAAATATCATGAAAATTATCCATTTACGCGCTTTTTTTAAAATCACGGTTCCGAAACGTAGTCGGATACCTTAAAAAAACATACTCTGTAATAATACTATTTATAGAAATACATCTGATCGTGAAACAATGGAGTTTAAATGAAGTTGCTGAACTTGGTTTGTGAATATTTGAACTATAGGCCGGCTGGGAGATGGGGTCGCTGAAGTTTTACATCAGTGATCAGGAAATGTGTGTGGAGAATATTATTTGAATAGCATAAACATTTTTTTGGAAATAAATTCCGTCTACATTTGTATATAAATATTAACAAAAGAGAGAAATAGAAACTAATTTTTAGAAGGGTAAAAACGAAATCTTTTAACTTGGATAAATTCAAATGGAACAACATTAAGAATATAAGATTTTTTTTTTATTTATATATAAAGGCTAAATATTAAAAACCAGTGCAATAGAAATATCCGCTTAGAACTTTATCTTGAAGTATTATTTTATATCAATTGTTGAGAATGTGTGGATAATTTCAATTCATTTTAATAATACAAACTTGTTTTCTAATTAAATGTTTCTTTTATTTGACAATTTTATTGAAGCTGCTTTAAAATTAAATTGTTTATATGGAATAAAGAATGAAAATTTAGAACATACGGCCATACAATGCGTACAATTTTCCAAATTTTAAATAAATAAGAAAAACTGGCCTCCCAGTACGGTTTTCTCCAAAATATCATTAAAAAATCTAATTTCTTTATGCTTTGAAATTTATTAAATAAATTTTTTTGAAAAATTCCGCAGCAATTAAAATTAGTTAAATGTAACTATATAAGTTACAAAATAATATTCTGTTCTAATTTTTTTAAATACTTTCTATATTTTTTTATAAGATTATTGAATAAAATAAAGATAAGTCTACCTGTAGAAAGAATCAAAATGATATTTTTATTACGTCAAAGATAATAAAATACTTAAAAATAGTTTTCCTTTAGACAACATCTTTGATTTAACTAAAAACATCCAAGTATAGTTCTACATATAATACGGCACAGAGACTTGTACTTTGTAGATGTAGTCAGATCCTTGTTAGAATTAATTTAGAGCAATGTATTTATATGTTTTAACTAAATTATTTGCTTATTAAATATTCCTCCTGATAATAATTTTTTTTTGAATTATCATAATACATACACACAGTACGATTTTCCAAATTATAAGTAATTTTCATATATTACGAAAAAACAATTGCTTCATTCCACTCTCCCATAATTTAATACTATTTTAGGTGACATGTCAGGGTCTTTCACGCATTATGAACAAGAATGTACTTAAAATTGATGTATTTATATTCTTTTTCTTAAAAAACTTAAGTAAAATTCCGAGAGGTAAAAATTGAAGACATTCTTTCGGATAGTTATGTGTGTTTATGTATGTGAACAAAGAGTAATAATTCTTCTTTAAATATTAAAGATAAAGCATAATCGTAATAATATGCGCTTGGTGACATTGAAAATACAACATCAAGAAGGAGTGGCTAGAAATAATGTAAATTTCAGGGTATGCGCACCTCATCAAATTATGTAAATGATTTGAAATGCGCAGCTGTTCGGTATATGTTGAGTAGGATTTTGAAAAATGGACAGTATCTGTACCATTATTTCTGCCTCTAAAATATAGTGTATAATGTAGTGCATTAAATTCATTTTGATGCAGTTTTATTTTTTATTAGTTTTAATTGTAGTGTCTAAAAGAATCACAACTGAAATTTATAGTTTTTTGTTTTGAAATATTTGGAACTCGAAAAAAACTTTTTTCTTTTATTTTGAAGATATTAATATTTATATCTATGATAATAATACTGTAATATATGTCCTTGCCACATTGACTCTCGGTTGTCTTGATATCTATCTATCACTAAATAAATAATTTCTGAAAAATGCTGAATTCTACAGCATTTTTTTTTTTTTTTGTTTGTCTTCAGCCATGCATTTAAGCAAAAAGTATGATCTTATTTTTACCTATTTAAATATTGCCTTGTAATTTTAAGAGGTTAAAGAAGAAGTATACTTATATAGCATATTTCCAAATATAATCCAAAGATGCATTTTTCTTTAAAAAAATTTACCCAAAACCGATCTAAAGGGGTTCACCCATGTGATGGGTTCAAAAACTCAAAACATTTTTTTTTCTCATAAATTGCTTTCTTAACACGTGTAAAATACGATGGCAAAGTGATTTTTTTAAATTCGAAGTCGCGTTATAAAGAAGCTGGTATTAGAAAAGTAGCTGTTCGTTCGTTAAGATTTTCAGTGTTTTAATCGGACTTTAAACTTTAAACACATTTTTCTCAAAACTGTGTTTTTCATACTTTCCTCCATCATATCTCAAGAGCGATTTGACCGAATGTCTGAAATTTATAGGGCAATCACAAATATACGCACCAAATGAACTACAATGATTCCAAAATTCAAAATATTTCTATTTATAACAAAAACGTAACAAAAAACCCATGAAATTCGAAACTTTTTCTTCAGAGGTCTACCAAATATCCAATTTTCGATATTTTCAATTGAGTATAGTTCATTCGGTGCATTTAAGCTTACAGATTAAAATGCCGTTATTTTTTTTTTTATTTCAGATAAGCCAATCACAGCCGGAATCATGGAGGAAGTGAGCGTCCATTTTTTCGAGGCAGGTGTATTCAGAGCGCTATAACTCACGTTCTATTGGATATTTCCAGCTAAAAATGTATATACATACTCTTAAGATACATACAAATAAATGATAAGAAACGTAAAGTTCTATCATTTTACTGGTCGTTAAAAAAAATTTCCTAAAAATGCTTAAAAAACAGACCTTCACATGGGTGTGAATCCCCTTAAAGTGAAAAAAAAATTCCTGTAATTTTTAAACATGTTGCCATGGAGAAGAAAATATTGTTTTAACAGGCTGAATATTTTCCAAATTGAAGTAAAGCAAAACGTTAGACTCCAGCGATGTTAATTTTATTTCTGGAAACCCTCTATCTGTGAAACTAAAGTATTTTTCAATTCCTACTATTAGCTCGCACTCTCTATATATTTACTTATTTATCTTGGTGGAATTTTCAAAATAAAATATATTTTAAAGCGCTCCACACACATTGAGCTGAAATTTTATATACATTATTATTTTGGATGACAATACAATAATTTAACTACAACTAATAAAAATTATTTGATTAAAACTAATTATTTAAAGAATTACAAATACTGCCATTTACAAATGGCATCATTTTTGGCGACTTAGCGACCCTTTTGGCGACTTGAGTCAAAACTTGAAAAGGTTTTTTTTTCTCCCGTTTTAAAGCGTTCAGCTGAACTGAAATTTTATATACACGATTATTTTAAATGAGAATACGATACTTTAATGATAATTAATAAAAATTAATTACCAATTAATGTTGTGATTCTGTCATATGTTATACATATTTATATTAATTGTAACTATTTAATAAAAAGAAGCTAAAATAAAATTTTTATTTGTTGATCTTAATAGGAATTGACTTAAAATTTTTTTTCTATATTACTTGTTTTTCTTTCGTTTATTATCTTGCACACCATCTGTGTTATACATACTTTACAAGCCATTCTTTTTAAAAAAAAAAATGAGCGGGAAGAGAAATTTGTATATGTACGTGATCATTGACTTATGTTTTATGTCTTGGAGGAAAAACTCGCATTTTATTAACTATTTAGAAACTCGGACTCAGACACCGACTTTGAAGAATTTGTGCGACTCTTTTCTTCCTTTGTTCTAGAAGTTCGATTCAGAACACCCAAAATCTAAAAGATTTCAATCGCTTTCACATATCTTGGTTTATGCATGGAAATATACGGTATTTATGTTTCAGATAAGAAGGCATTTATCTTTAAAATAGATAGTCTGTGAGAATTAATTCATCTACTATTTCTAAATTAAAGCCAATAAATGGTTTTCTCTTTTAGTACATTTGTAACGGGTTTTATTCGGGCTTCTACTAATCCTATTGGGGAAAATATACTTTTTTTTTAACTATGATATTAGTTTAAAAATCGCTTTCCGTACAGGTGACTTGGTTTTATGCAAATGCAACTTCTATTTAAGCGCCAGTCGTTGAGTAGGCGAGGTAATGGTTAAAAGTTGATCATAAGCTGAAATCCTAATGTTAGCGACTGGTGGTCACACATTAAGATTAAATATAGATGAAGGGTTCACGGAATAGAGGAAGACGTCAAATTTACTGCTGAACGAGCTATCAGGCTGAAACCCGGATTAAACAAGAGATTAAGCTAGATAAGTACCTTTCATGCTTTTGATATATAAATTCGGGTTAAGAATTCTTATTGCTCCTCAGATTTAGTTATTAAAGTGCATTTATAGAATGTTAAAGGTTGAATAAAATGAGTTATTTATAGATAATGGCTGCTTCTTTCTCAAACCAAGTGAAGCCCCCGCTCGTGGAGACCTCAGTTCTAGATTATCTATACGCGACCTGTTTCTGTGAGGAAGAACGAAGAACCACTCAAATCATTCATTTTAAAATCTGTTCATTAATATTTTAGCTTAAACACAATACACAACAATAATAATTAAGTAAGATGATCTAGAATGAGAAGACGCAACACGTATTATCAAATAGTCGCGTATTTGACCACTGAATCTAACTTTATAGATTAATTCTCCTCTATCACTAATATACGCTTTTTTCTTATAGCTTATATAAAACTAGCTTACCGCTATATCCTAGGTAATCAGCTACGTTCTTTATCTGTTCTGATGTGGCTTTAATCCGACAGTATTCCTTATGGCCAGAGACAGCGTAAGGCATGGGCGGTGTGGGCCACTGCCCACGGCCTCGCGTCTCAAAGCCGAAATAAATTAAACGTAAAGTAATGAAAATCCTAAGGTGCACGCCACAAGGTTTTTATAATTAATAAATTAGAAAATTCTCAATATCTGTTTTTCGTCATAAGATATCGAAAAATTGATATATCAACTCTTTTTTTATCGGTGCATGAAAGCATATGAATAAATAATTCGTGTTTTCAAACAAATTTTCTCAACCTTGCCGTTTCCGCTCATATTTAGTCTGGCAACATTCGCTGGAGTTAATTTGCTATCGCGGGGAGTTCCCGGTCAGAGACTGGGCATAGCTCGGGATTTAAATTATCGCATGCAGATGCAGTCTCGCTTCATGTTTCTATATCACATTACAAATTTTAAAAATATTTGATGTGAGAATAAATAATAGTAGTACTGGACACTTTTTAATAATTTATCAATTATATCAGGCTTAGGCACTAAGAGAGATAAAGATAAAGGGAGAAAATGGGAATCTGGTGCAGAGCAAAAAGAAAAGCTGGAAGAGTTGTATCCAACCAGGTTTAAAGTTCAGGTATGATGAAACTTCTCGGTAAGACTGAATCTGGCAGTACAAAATCAAATTAATTGGTTCTTTCGACTTCTCAACAACATTTATATGTATCCGAGTCTCCGTTGAATTCGGAAGTTACTCCAGATGCACCGACTATTGATACCGAACGACGAAAGTCGGAAATAGAAGTATGATCAAAAAGCTTGCCAATCATAATCTGACTCTAAGATATCTGTATTCACGTTGAGTAACATAAGTCACTATCAAGAAGAAGAGATTGAGTTTAGTTCTTCGCCTGTGAACAGAGATGCCAGTGACGTGTAGTGAAACAAGCATTTTTTCTGTTTTGACCCGGGATTGTGTACGTTTCCCATGACAGATGCTCATAGGTCATGATATAGTTCAAAGCGGTCCCACACAGCAGTTAAATAACAGTGTTGAATATTATCCTAAAGATGATGATCATTGATACTTTTTAAATTTTCCTTTCTCAAGAAAACTAAACAATGGTGAAACTCACACACACACAACGCCGTCACTGGTTGGTTTATTCAAGTTTAAAAAAAAAATTTTTTTTTTGTTTTCCATGCAGACTATTTGGCAATTCCCTAACTCAAATGGTACAGGAAGAGCGATATGATTGGAAACACTTAAGTAGTATTTTACACATACATGAGAATACTAAAGAACAGATGGCCTATATGTTCCTGTGGATAACATTAGAGAAGAGAATGAAGCACGGAAAAACATAAGACCGAGAAAACGAAAGGTGAATTCTCGAATCTCAAAAACATTGGTACAATTTGTTTGAGAGATTAATTGATATGATAAATTTCTTAGCCTATCATAATCTGGAGTTTAGAGGTCACAGAGAATCTCTCTCAAAATAGATGAATACACTAAGAATTCTGGAAACTTCATATACAGACTTATTTAAATTGATATCTAAATATGATACAACGTTACGTAAACACATAAATCACATTGATAATAAACAACTTGCAAATCATTATCTAAGCAACGATATTCAAAATGAATAGATCACAATCATGCCAAACATAGTTACCAGCGAAATGATTGGTAAGACAAAAGAGGCAAAATATTTTTCTTTTTCACTCGACAGCACTAGAGAACGTAATAAAATTTAACAAATGTCGGTCATCTTAAGATATTGTAGTACATCAACTGGAAGTATAGAAGAAAACTTAATCGGATTTCTTTCTATCAGTGAAATGACTGGAGAATATTTGACCAATGCAATACTGGGAGAGATGGAAAAAAAATGACTGATATTCAGAACTATCGTGGACAAGGATACGACAATGGTGCAAATATAGTAGGCATAAAAATAGTGGAGTTAAAACTCGAATATTTAAAATAAATCCCAGGGCATTTTTCACACATTGCGGTTGTGATAGATGGAATCTGTTATTGGTAGACTCAGCTAACTCACCAGTGTCTACAAAAACATTTTTTTTTGTTTTATTCAGTTTTTTTTTGCTATTTTCAAGTTCCAGCAAACGCTGGAAAATTATCAAAAATAAATTAAAGCCTTTATCAGACACAAGGTGGGAAAGCAGAATCGAGGCGGGGAAGACCGCATAATTACAAACTGATGATGTTGTTGAATGCATAAAAAACTTTAAAACCCAACGCAACAATCCGACACACTCAGTGATTGGGATTCCCTCTTTTAAACGAAATGTTCAGTTTGGAATTTATCGAACCATTGCATGTATGGTATGAGTTATTAACTCGTGTCAATACCATACGCAAATTATGGCAATCTGTACAAAAGCCAATCTATGCATTACTCTTGAGCATTTGCGTACATTTTGTAGCTGGATCAAAGACAAACTAGATTCGGAAAATGCTTGTCTGACACTCGTAAGTTTATTGAGAAAAGCAGTTATGATTTGCCAAAAGATTTTTAAAAATAAAAGGGTAGCCCGAAAGAAAAGAATGTTTGATTATGAAGGCGGCGATCAACCTATAGAGTCTGTCAAAAGCCGGTATGAAGCAGACTATTTTAATACCATGATTGATTCTGTGATAAGCAATTATAGATTCAAGATTTGTCTTTAAATGAACATTTTGAAAATTTTGGTTTTCTTTATGACTTAAACAAGTTTTGAAAAGTTTCAAAAGAGCAAATACTGAAAAACTGTCAAGATTTACACACAGTCCTGCAAGTAGGGGAGAGCAGTGATTTTTAACCTTACGAATTATATGAAGAATTACAAAATATGATCCCAAATTTACCCAATACCATTACAGACGTAAAACATCTGCTCCAATATGTCGCAGGGAACGATTTGAAAGAAATGTTCCCAAATATTTACATTGTCTTTCGAATTTTGTTAGTAATACCTTAAGTACCGCTTCTACTGAGAGGAGCAGTTCAAAATCAAAACTGATTAAAAAAAGTTATGTAAGAAATACAATGGGTCAGAGAAGAAATTCAGCAAAACTGAAAGTAGAAAATTTCTGTCTTTTTAATTTTTTCTTTATTTTTTCATTATTGTTTAATGTACCAAATAAATATGTGTAAAAAGTTTGGTTCCTTTCTTTATGAATTAAAATTTTTTTATTTTTATTTTATAACTCTCTACTTACGTCCCCAGAGGGCCTCACGAAATGTATCTTGCCCACGTTAAGTTCAGGTCTCGCGCCGCCGGCTATTTCACGGAGTTAGGCTTCTTCTAACTTCATCTCAAATCACTTTACAGCTAACTCTCTACTTAGCGACTTCACTTCCCCTCAGCAATCACTTCTGTGCATAGACATAGACCCGGGCATAGACTAACTTCCAATATGTATATGATTCCTAATTTACATAATCATGTTCTTCTTCTTGAGTTGGTTGGAAAGAATTGCCGTTTCGGCCCCAAAGAAACTCCGAGAGACATTAATAGAAATCGCGCCCCGTCACAACCCTCTCACACCCGCTACCTCCGGTGAGCGACGCATTTTAGACAAATGCAAATCCTTAATATTAATTGTACCAGAAAACGAGATTACATCAGTGACGTTTGCTTTGTTTTGTAGTGTGAGAAATTATAATGTTCAGAATCTACATTATGAATAGTTCAAAGCTATTTACTGATATGAACAATCTAGAAACTTCCCATTCAACTTTAAAAGAAAAAGAATTTTAATATTAAACTTATTAATTTCGTGTTTATAATTTTATATAATTACAAATGTAGTCACATGGAGAAAAGATGCAGCAGTTTTTCTAAGAAATTTTTGAAAAAATTTGCAATAGAAAAAGGATCGTATTCTTATAATTATACTTTTTATATTACCCTTGAAGAAGAAATAATAGAGATTTATAAAATATCACTGCCATCTATTGCCCAAAAAGAGTTTTCAAACAACTCTATGAAATTTCAATAGTTCAAATAGAATTTCTGCGACAGCCACTTAAAAATATTTATTTCTGTTGTTATTATAAAAAAAGGAAGGTGATAAATCTATTTCTAGGTACCTTTTTATCATTGTTCTGTTGTTTAAAATATTTTCAGAGTATTTAAATAAATAAAAATAATGTTGATAAGCAGATATCAAAGAACGAAATCGTTTGATAAAAGTAATAATAATAATAACTGGTTGAACACTTTTTTACTGATATCAATTTTCGTCCCAAATGTGCATTGGAAACTTATTTTTAATTCGGAATTTATGTGAAGTACGTTTTTTAAATATAGTTAATTAATAGTTCTCCTAAATATTATAGACATATATTGAAAGAATCAAAAAGAAAGAGCTTATAAAAAAAAGTCTTAACATTTGTAAAAAGATTTCACATGATTTATTATAAATAATTCACACACACACATAGCTTTGCTGTCTCAGAACAGCATTATATTTGAGCCAGTCAATCGTCGGTGTCTAGGCTTAGACCAGGGGTTCATAACCTTTCAAGGTAACGAACCCACCATTTTGTAAAAAAAATTTGTACGACCCCACAAGCACAGTGCAATTTGTTCATAATAGTGACTAATTTATCTATTTCTCAAAGCAGCTCTAACGTTATAGGTTCTCTTGCTAAAACTCCACCTTAATACGAAAGTCACGAGAAACTTGCAATTATACCATTTTACAGTATTTTTGAAACAACTATAAATAATCGAAAAGCATACGTTTGATAAATAAGCAAAATTGTGAGGGGTTCTCAATACTTTTGGATATAAATGTTTCATACAAACATTTACGAATTTTCAAAAAGTGTCGTTTTTTCCAGAAAAGCTCTCTATTTTTTTTTATCAACAAACCGTCTATCAATGTTTATTCAACAAGTCACGAAACTCGAAACTTTTGTTTATTTTTCAGATTGATTTAAGTAAATCCCAACTCACTGATAACTGTAACGATATTTTTCTGAAAATTTATTACTTAGTCATGACAGACAGGAGGACCTTATGTCCATCATCTCAGACGTTGATAAACGATATATCTGATTCTATCCGACCTTGGGGCCAAGCTGTTCGCAATTCAAGGAATGTGATAAATGTCTTCCCCCAGTTTTACTTTCTACACCTACTGACGTTTTTGAAAACTTTGTTTTTTTGGTTGATTTGATAAGCTCTGTGAAATAATAAATGTCATCTACATTTGTGCGTCACAGTTCATTTCACCCTAAGAGGTCAAATATTTGTGATTACTTTATGCTACAATGAGCTACAATTCATTGAGTAAAATCATGGGTGTGTGGTGCGATACTAAACACATTGAAAAGGCAGCTAATTCCTGCTATTAGCTCCTAAACTAATGATTTTTAAACATATGCGTGTAATTATTATTATTATTTAAAAAAAATGCTTAGAACTTTTAAACGTCGGCAACATCAAACAATT
>BMAV01026021.1:73396-104795 GCA_019973955.1 Trichonephila inaurata madagascariensis
CTGTATTAACCTTAAATGACGCAAAATATAGAACGTTGAAAATTTTTATTGCATTTCTAAAGATCAACTTAATACTTGCATTAAAAATAAAACTTCAGACATAAATAACTTTATAATGAATAACTATTTTAAATGTACTAGATTTATATTTTCCAACCGAATTTTTATCTCATTGGTGGATAGTAATGTAGATCGAATTTCGAGAAAAAGCATTTCCAGAGCGCAGTAGTATCCAAAACATAAACTAAACAACTCAATCACAGAATTTAAATCCAATTGAGAAGTTGCGAAAGTTTTCAAAGAAATACAGAAAAAAGGGCATCTTAATAACAAAAGGGACCTTATTAAAGCAACATCAATGTCTGGCATTTTGTAATTTCTGTTGAAATTGTTAAAAAAACGTGTTCATTCCATGCATCACAGATATATATTGCCAATCAAGGACAAAATGTTGGTAATTAAGTATTGAAGTAAGTAAGGACTTTTTGGGGAGTGGCAGTTTTTAAAAGGTTTAGGATCACTGATCTAAGTAAAATGGAGTTACTAGCAATAATTTCTTAAAATTTCAATATTAAAATACAATCGGACCTCTGTATAACGAAGTCACTAAATCCCGAAAAAAAGTTCGTTATATGGAAAATTCGTTATATAGAAGTTCATCTTTCATTTTTTGTTATATAAACCACATAAAACAAATTTTAAATTCATAAACACTGTAGATTAAATAAAAGTAATTATTCACACCTTTTTGTAATTAATATATATTTATTTTATATATCTTACCAATCAAAAAAAAAAAAAAGAAAGAAAGAAAGAAAAACTGCAAGAAAAGTTTCTTGATGCCTTTATCCACTTCCTGTAGAATTAATTTTTTTTCTTTGATGTTTAAGCGCTTACGATTTGATATTTTCGAGCTACAAGAAACGAAGTTATCTGTACAACTGATTAATGCTACAAATGAACGTAGACTAGTACAAGGACACGAGACTCCACTGAGGGTGAAAGGGGATATCGAAGATGTTTCCAATGAACTGGACAATTGGGGTTACAGGTTGCACTTTTTGGATAAAATGTCCCGAATTCTATTGCTCTCGACGAGATAGGCACCTAATAAAACCAGTTCAAGATTGATGACCACCATTAAATGTGTTAAAAGAGAGAATAACTCGAAATGTCTGGAAATACTACAAAAATAGAAAGAAAAAAATTGAATCTCAAGACAAAAAGTTCGTTAGATAGAAAACACACTTCGCTATTGGGAGGTTATTTTACGAAGAAAATCGCGAAATGTTCTTGGTTCCAGGAAAAAGTTCGCTATGTAGAAAAATTTGCAATATAGGGGTTCGTTATATGGAGATTCGACTGTATATTGCTTAACCAAGTTGCTTTCTGCTGAAAGTCAAATAAATTGCTAGATTACAGGTAATAAGCGCGTTAAGTACATTGTTCTTACAAAGCAAACGGAAAACTACTACTTTTTTTCGGAAAAATGCAACAAATATTTTTACTCAGCTTAAGTTAATATTTACTTAAGAAATGTCTGAGATTTGACGAACACTTTATTTCTAACTGCAGACTTTTGCTTTCTATTCTTATTTGTTATGAATAATTTCTATGAACAGAAAGACAGCTGAAATGTCTCTGACTGGTATTGGAGTTATTTTTCATAATAAAAATTTATATTTCATATTTTATGTGTGATTTGTCAAGCATTTATAAAAAAATTTAAAAAAAAAACAAACCTAACTTAAAAACATTTTTTTCCCCAGAATAACGTTTTACAGCATAAAATTGATCTTAAAGATATTTTAAATCGTGGAAAGCGAAATAAGAACGCATGTTTCAGTAGTTTAACTCACTTTTTTTTTTTTTTTTTTTTGTTTTTTTTTTGATAAAAATATGTAAAATTAAATATTTTTATCAAAATAGGAAGAATTTAAAAAAAAAAGAAACGATTAAGTTTTTATAATATTCTTAAGCACAATACTATCAAACTTATAAATTTAATGTAATTTGAAGTTAGTGCAGTTGGGAGGCAATCGAGCATGTATTATTTTGTATTACACTTGTACATTTTTTTCTTTCTAATCGGGCTGCGGATTGGAAAAAAACCATTGCACACCTTGTACATTCCCCGGGAGCTGGTATCAAATACCATAATGTAATCCGACATGAAAGCTGACGATTTTTTACATCATGAAAATCCACTGACTTGGGCTGAGATCGAACCCGTTAACTTGGGCGTACAAGGCCAGCGCCAACCATATTTGGGCCCCACCTCCCATGGCGTACCGGAGAATATTAGTCTGCAAAGTCTGGTTTTGCTCTTAATATTTTATAAATTGGTTAAATACGTAGCCTTTGAACCCACTAGACTTCTCCCCCCCCCCGCTGCGAGTGTTGCGGGGGTGTATGTTACGCCCCTGGTAGCTTCAAAGCTTCTTTTGTAATAGTAAATTCACATAAGAAGCAGTAGGAACTAAAAATTCTTTCCTTTAACTATTTAAAATCTCAAGATCATTAGCTGGGAAGCGGAAGTAAGGCTTTTCAACTTAAGGTTGTTGTTACAAGTCCTTGAAGTGTAACAGAGCAATCTCTGATTGACATATTTAAAAACGGAGATGAGAGTTTCCATGAAGTCAAAAATATTTGAACACCAAATGGCAAAAACAACTGTGCCTGGCAATAATCCTTTTATATTATTAATTATTTTAATAACGTCACACTTAGAAGTAACGCGAAGACATTTGGTGAAATCGCTTACAGGAAGTAGTGCTGTTTAAAATATTGTCACAAATGCTGTGTAATTAATGCTTAAAATGGTGTAAATAATTTGTATCTGGAAGTTAATACATTAATATTACTTTCTGTTGTATTTTTTTCAAGATAAAAATTGTAATATTCGCAAGCAACGCTTCCTTACATTATAATGGCGTTTCAATCGAAACTTGACGAAATATTGGTGATACAGCCAAATTGACATGATTTTTGGCTACCAAATTTATCGAGTTGGGGACCACTTTGGAGGACTGGTGACCATTTTAAGCGACTTGGCTATCATATGGATGCTTCTGGAAATTCCTGAAGAAATCTATTAATATCTCGATCTATGACGTACGAATCTTTCAGGCTATAAATAGCCGTGCTGACTATAAATAGTTGTCGCTCGCTGAAACTGAGTCAGTATTACTTTGACTGTTGAAGAGTTCACTAGCGATAAGTTACTTGTGCGAATAAATATTACGTACTTATGTTTTTAGGCACTGATAGTTGATTCTGAGCAGTGGAGCAGGTGTGAAAACCAATTAGTATTTATTAGAAGCCCAAGTAGACATCTTCGTCAATGAGCAAGCTGATAACCTAGTCAAGGAGGCCCGAAATTCTCTTCAACTTTCCAATATTATTACCCTTACTGATGATGATGCAATAGCCAGGCGTAAGCTCACCTCCCATCCAGTTAAGAAGCACTTAATTTCAGATCTTAATTTCAACCACCAAAGCCAGACTACATACAAGACGCTTTAAGGGGAGGAAAGTATCCCCTGATGGCCAAAGAAGTTACAATACTTGTCCTCACTGTTCTAACATTCAACTTTCTCCTAATTATATTTTTAATTATCCTTCTATATTGGCTAAAATCCGCAACATAGACCTAAGCCCCACGGACCATCAACTGCTTTATTCGCCAAAGGTCGTCGATATAGCAAAGGCCGTTTTGAACGCCTTCGATCCCATTTGATTTCTCAGCACAACTTGGACAAGACAACGACAACAACTGCTTCCAATATTACCGTCGAGTATTAAGTTAAAAGGAATGCAGTTCACTTCAACACTTGTTGCATTACATATAAATAACTTAAGGAAATTACTATTGGTTTTATGGAGAAAACAGAATCGATAAAACAGCATAAAATCTCCCTTACAAAACGAATTATCTAAAAATAGGGGAAAAAAACTTATATAAATCCGTTTCACCCTTTAATTTCTTACTGCAGTGAAATACTTCGATTTTTTAAAAAACATTTGGAATTATTTTTTTTTTTCAAACGTTCATCCTATTTCTCATGTTAAAAATGATTTACATATTTAGAATGTCACCACTTCTTTGTCTAATTGTGAATTAAATTCTATGTTCCCCCTCCAGAAATGTCATTCTTTATTTCAAAACAACTTCAAACTGCTAGACCAAAGATTATTCTGATTATCAATAAGACACTGTAATTTACTGAGGGGCAAAGTTTATGGTGCAAACAAAATGTAGAAATCTGCAATAGAATGAAGTACAGGTTAAGAACCCCAGTAATAAATCAAACAAATAATGAAAAAAAAAGTTTTCTGAAACAATGGAATTTTTTCCTGTTTGTAGTAAATTATCCTCAAATTTTCTTGGAGATATGAAGTGATTGCTTGATCTTTTCACAGAAAAAAGATGCTACTGATAAAAAGTGCTCACAAACAGGTCAAGCAAAACGCCGAGACTGAACCAGATAAAATAAAAAGAGGTTTGAAATATGTTAGTGTGTTTCTTACTAGGGTCCATGAGTGATGTAAATCACACTGTCATGACTCATCACTCTTTCAATGATGAATCATTCGTGAAATGTTGACAAGATCATACAGCGGACATCTTCTTTATGTGTGTTTCTATTCTTATAAACATAAGTTGGAGTTTTAAAAAATGATAAACAAAAAAATTGCAAAGATAGACTCTTTCTTAAGAGTTCATGGCTCAGCCTGTCTTCGGTTTAATGATTTTCTAAGATGAAAAAATTTTTGCGAACTTTCCTATCATTGACGTGTTCCTCCCCCTAGTCTTTGGAATGTTTAATTCTAATGGACAGTAACCTATGTTATACGTGCCATCTGGTAGAAGAAATGCCAAAAGGAAAATTAAAGTAAATTTTTCAATATTCTAGGTCCTTGTTTTGTTTATAAAATCTTATTTACTAGTATAGTTTTTTTTTATATATATTTATAAATCTAATTAAACTGACAATACAGGAAACAAGTATCCTTATTCCATACAGAGTCTTGGGCCTGCGGTAGCCCAGTGGTCAAAGTATCGGATCATGGCAGGCATGTCATGAGTTCGATCCCAGTACCACCAAAGACCCGCCGTGTAGGGCAGCGATGCACGGTTAAATCTGTCGAGAGCTGAAACGTCCTCCCGTTGGTGTGGTGTTGTAGTTAGGAGAGGGGTGCCAGCTCAGGTGTCGTCTACGTCCCTTGACCATGGTTCAAAATTACGTGGTCCGTCGCCAAAAGCCCTCGTGTAGCTGAACAGTGCGACGTTAATATTCACTCATTCAAAAGAGGCTATTTGATTTTCTTTCAGTTTGGATAATGTCCAGGTCTCAAAAGCATATGTCAGAAGTGGTCTAATAAAAGTTTTGCAAGTCAAATTTTTTGTCTTTCTAGAAAGAAATCTAGATAATTTGAGTTATGTCTGTGAAAATTATTCTTTTGATTATGAATGTATAACGGCATAGGACTCGAAACCTAGGTATCAGTATCCAGAGTGGAAAAACCATGCATCTACATTTCTTAATGTATGCTCCATAAGTATAGTTCTATTGTTATTACTTTTGTTCCCAGTGCCGGTTTATCCATTGGACGCTTGGGGCGGGAAATGAATGAAATTTATGATCAATATGAAATTTATGATCTGTGCTATCAGAAAATAAACATTCAGACAAGATGCGCCCGGCTAGCTCAGTCGGTAGAGCACGAGACTCTTAATCTCAGGGTCGTGGGTTCGAGCCCCACGTTGAGCGAAGCCGAAAGCTTCCGTGTAGCTGAACAGTGCGACGTTAATATTCACTCACTCACTTCATACAGAGACCCAAAATTAAAATACAATAATAGTGCAATATACAACACACTGAAAAGTCGGTACGAAGAAAATGAAACACAAAAAGAAAAAATGAAGAGGATAAAAGTTAAATAAAAAGAGGTGAAGACAAGGACAAATAGCAGTCTGTTTAAAAGGTCTCTAGCCTTCCAATATCTTGAAAAAAGAATGTTATGAGCGAGCGCCGAGCACACAAGGAGATGCCCAGCGTTCATTACCATTACAACAAAGGGATAAAGCAGGACTAAAACGCTTTGGAATCTGTGATGGCGTGCATAAAAAGTCTTATATAGTAACTAGAAAACAGGAAGCTACAGAGCTTATTCTGAAGTAGTCTGGGAGATCACTGAACACTCTCTTAGATTTTATTATTTTTTCCCTAATTACTTTAAATGTGACAATTGCTTGACCTTGAAGTCATATTGATTTTTGTCGTTACAGACTTATAACCAACCTGTCATTTGGAGCTTGAGAAATATAGCATCCCCCGTTGTCCAGCTCAGCGATCTTTCCCCCCCCCCCCCGCGATGCAACAATAAAAAGGAATCTACTGCGAAACGATCATTTTATACTTTTCATGTAATTCTTCTAACAGGGTTCTACATTACAGATATGGAAATTGGAGCTTGGTAGCTATAGCAATTATCAGCATTACAGATTGAAAGTCTGAGAATATGGCAAAATGTTCAAAAAGGGGTCAGCTTTTAGATGGGTTAAAACATAGGTTCTCAAAGTGGGAGATAACGCCCCCTTGTGGGCGTTTGAAGCTTTCAGGTGAGCAGTAAAAGTCCCAGAGAAACTTAGGAGGCGTTGAGATGGCGCAGAGGGCCTTCGGCAGATTAACCAAATATAGTCTAAAAGAAACTAAAAAAAACACACGTTGATTGTGTAGTAACAAAAGTAAACTTCAATACGTTACCTTATGTTGATTGTATGTATTTAAATAATTTCTATCACGTGTGCTAAAATTTATATATTTCGGTAGTTCGGGAAGTGGATGGAAAACTTAAAGATTTTGTATTACATTTAGACCTACATTAAATTGAATGATAAAGTAAATTTTAATTTCTGTAGTGTACGTGTTGTCTTTGTCTGTAAGCAGTAGGGAAAATGTTTCATCCACTGCATTTCATTACGTATATTATCCAAGAAATACAATTAAATATGCAGACCAAGAATTTACGTGTGATTCTTTAAAGGCTGAAATTGTCAATTTTTTTTTATTTTGAAAGTAATAGTTTATGTTGAATTACTTCATATCATCAAAACCTTCCTTAAAAAGCGTCTTTATAACAGGCATAAGCTAAAACTTTTATTCCGCTCTTTTAAATAAAGAAGAAATTCAATAACATTTCAATTTCAACAATATCTTATATATACTAAAATATATAATATTAAATATATTATATAATATTACATTATAATATTATACATATTATATAATATTACATTTAAATATATTTGTGGCAACAGCTATTTCAGATTCGCAAGTAAAAATAAAAAAATAAAAAAAAAATGGGGCTTTAGAAAAAAAAAATTTAAAAAAATATGTTATATTGGTAATAAAATATTATTTTAAAATTAATTCTTGTTTTCACCCTGTATAAAGTAAGCTCTTATTTCTCTTGAGGGAGAGGGGGCGGTATCGAAATATTCCTATTCCTTCCCTACTCCAGTATCAAAAAGTTTGGGAACCTAGGGGTTAAAGCAACTTTAATCGCCTCAACCACTCCCGCCCCAGGGGGGGGGGGGAGACGATTACAGATTTTTTCCATAATCGTGCAGAAAAAGCTGCAGTGCAATAAACAATATTCCGGCCCCTGTAGCACCATTTATATCAAGCTTTGAGCCATCAGTATAGATATGTAACCAAGCGCCGGAATAGATTCAAAAATCACACGAATACTGGACGCAACATTTCAAATCCGTGCTCACAATTTTTCATAAAACAAATGAAACACAGTCTCTGCCAAATTTTTGACTTCAATGTTTCTTTTCTACATTGTTCTTATATAGGCAGTGAAGCCGTTCTAGAAGTTTTCTCTGCAGTTATTTCTTCAAATGATCATCCTAGACTATTCTGGATTCAGCTTGAAGTATATAGTTTTGTCCCCAAATTTAACAATTTGGCTAAATTTTGTAACCAAATTTGGTCTCAAGGCTAAGGTTACTGCTACTTTATTAGCATTACTGAAGAGCGTCCTCTCTTAGTTTTACAAACTATTTTTCCGGTCACACCATTTTTTCTGTAGAGAAACGAATAAAGTCCGAAGTTTAGATAACAGTAATTAACTCACATTCCTCCGAAAGTATAAATGTTCATGGTCACGAACTCGTAGGTTTTTTCTGTCGAGTTATGTGTTCCAATTCTGGTGCAATTGAAGATTCACTGTGTAGAGGGGCTAATGCACGTTAAGTATGTCGAGGTTCAAAATCCTCTCTTCAAGTGGTGTGTGGAAAATGGAGTGTCGGTCAAGTGCCGTCCTCTTCACTTGACCATGGCACAAAATCTGCCGTCAGTAGCCCTCATGTTACTTCACATGGCAACTTTAATCAACAATCAATCTGATTGCATATAATAGATAGAAATTTTATCGTAGTTTGTAATTTTCTAATTAAATATCATGAATGAATTGATATGATTAAGAAAGTATTAAACGTATGGTATTTTTTGCTGGTTGTGAATTTATGTTTTAAGTAATTCAATATTTTAAAAAGAAATGGTAGGCATACTTATTAAATAATAATTAATAAAAATAAACAAAAAATTTTTAAATCAATCTGAACTTATACACCTTTTACATCAATCCGATTATATTTTTTTTATTGTAAAGAACAGTACACTAATAACCTTTTATTTTATCGTCGATATTCGATATTCAATTTACTTTTACTGTAAAGGAAGAAATATGTTTGTTTTTTGAATCATAGTATTGAAAATGATTCCAGCTATCAAACATACGTCGTTGAGCACGGGATTAAAGCTACGCCGGATAATAAAAGGCATTCTTTCTAATGTACTTTGATGCGTCATTGCTTGCCAACTTTGACTCAAAAATAGAATGAGATCTGATGTTTTTCATTTACTCTCAGAATGAAGAAAGAGAACAGAAAAAAGAGGAGGGAAAACAAATTACAAATGATAATCCTTAATTACTTTTATACGTTTTTTCCCCTCGAAAATAAGCAAATTTGAAATTACTCATTTTATCGAAACCGTTAATTTATTACTGTCACATTCTTCCTCTTCTGCTGGAAGTTGCAATTTATTGCAATAAAAGATATAGATGCACTACTAAAGATGGACAACAAAAATATTATATTAACAGAACTTTTTTTCACAAATGATTGCCTTAAACATTATTTAAAAAACTGATTAAATATATTATAAAAATGTAGGATCTCATAAAACTTTTAAAAAAAAGACATTCATAATGACCTTTCAAATTAAAGCAATTGCTGCACGTCAAATATTAAATAAAAAATGTTATGATGGTGAACAATTTATGATGACTTATCAAATTATTTAAAAGAAAGAATCAAGCAAAGATATGATTTATTATACATAGAAAAAAATAATAAATAATTTTTAACAAAAAAAATTAAAAAAAAAAAAATTATTTGTCTAAAAATAAATTGATATGAAAAATGTTGCATGGGTCTCTTTTAATACATTTTGAAACAAGTTTTAATTAAAATTTAAAATTTTTTAAAAAGTTAGCAGAAACAGAAAAATAATTTTTTTTAAAGAAGGAAACAGTTTTATTCAAGAAGTCCTTTTAAAATAATATTATTTAAAAAACGCTGTTTGAATATTGAATACATAATGCGAATAGAATTTGTGATTATACACTTTCAAGAAAAAACATTAGTTTTCTTAAAAACGAAAGTTGTTCTTTAATTACTCATATGTAAAATACAATAGTTTTGATGACGATATTTGGACCTATTGAAAATTTTCTTGCATATATCATGAAGCAAATGACTTATTTTTAATTAGATTATAAATTTTTTTGGACATAATAATTGAACTGTCAAGGCCGAGAATTTCCAAAAGTAAGTCGATTTGGGGATTCGGTCCTGATACTGTTTGAGATATTTCTTTGTCGTATGAACTAATATGTTCGCTATGTAGAAAGGCTATATTGAAAATATTTTACTTTAAAACTAGTTCACAAAATCCTCATAAGGAATAGTGAGGAAATAAAAGGAATGAGATACAAACTGGAGCACAGTTTTTATAATTTTAACCATGGCCTAAATTTACTCAGTCCATCATCTCAACTCTCATACAACTGCATATCAAAACTTATTGAAATCAACCAATTAAAAATTGCCTCAAAAATCAGGCTGAATTTATTTCTGAAAATATAAATGAGGCGATTTACTCACTCATCACGATATCCATGTACCCTACACTGGTGTTAAAAATTAAGAGAAATTCCAGATTTTGCAATTGTCTCTGGAATTACAAGACATATTTGAATAAAATTTAGTACGTACATAGAGTTAATGTAATGCAAAAAAAAAAAAAAAAAAACATTTAACAGTTTTATACACGCGCATGATCATGCGCAACACTCACCAGAGTCGAAAGGTATAAAACTGTGGTTACCGAACAGAACAAAAAAATGAGGTTTGGTTCTCTCTTACAGATGTACAAGCCTCGCACTATGATTTTATACTGGAAATAAAGGAGTTAAAAAGTTCCTGTGGCAATTGACTTCACTTGTTCAGTAACGCTGTTTTCAGGCCTTGGATGGTTCTCGTAGGAGCGTTGCAAGTTGAAATTACCCTACCCTGAGCGTCCAAGGCATGCTCCATAGGATTGAGGTCTGGAGATCTGGCTGGGCAATCCATCTGACGAATATCCTCACTTTTCAGAAATTCATCTATCAGATGAGCTCTACGTGGCCTCGCATCGAAAATGAAGGGTTAATTGCACCCTTGAAAAGTCAAACGTATACTCCATCCCTATACTTTACAGTGGTAACAGAGTCTCTTTCAAAGACATGGAAAGGTGTGAGGCCCTCCAACGTGATATCTGCCCAGACCATCAAGCATCCGCAGTCATAATGGTCAATTTATCGGGCATTTTAGGGTATGTAGTGGGCTCCTGGCTCTTTCCATATGAAAGTATTTAAAAAGAAAGAAAAAATTTTGAAAACTAAAAAAATACGAGGGTTGGGGCATAAGTCATGGCAACTATTTTTTTTCTTGTAGATATGTGAATGGATCACAAACGTATATGTGTCGTGTGGAAGTTCTGCAGGCATAGTGTGTATGCAGAACAACATATGACTCTGTGATACCTGGTAGTAGCGCAGCGAGGGCTGTGAAATCAGTCAGTTGGTGAGTGTTGAGTGAGATGGAAATAACCCTTGTTGAAGAGAGCGCTTACATCAGAATAGCCGTTCTCCGAGGGAGAAATACGATGGAATGTTACAGTGGAAGCCCTTGGGAATAATGCCCTACCATACGGTACAGTAGCACGGTGGGTAGGAAAGTTTCAGCAAGGACGTATGTCAACCAGTGATGAGCAACGTTCGGGACGACCAGTCAGTGTGTGGACCGGCTTGGCACGTGCCGTCATTGAGCAGCTCATGGATGAAAGCACCCGGTGACAGTAACAGGGGACTACATTGAGGATCTTTAGGCCCAGGTTTGTCATGTCAACTGTATGTGTACCGTATTGTCATTCTTTTGCACCGTGAAGGCCATATTGCTATATATACTACCATATTAAATTAATGTGTTACGATGTTTCAGTGCTATTCATTGTCCAAACATATAGTTAACACCTTGCCCTTTCGTCTGCATATGTCACATTTTCCAACCGGACTGGTATCTTCAAGAAAAAAAATAGTTGCCATGACTTTTGCCCGAACCCTCGTATATATATTTATACTTATTATTTTTTTTAAATCTTGCGTATTTGATTTATCTATGTACGTTATTATTTTTGATAAATATGTACTGTGGCCGCGGTAGCCTAGTGGTTAAGGTAACGGACTAGTGGCCGGCAAGTCATGAGTTTGAGCCTTGTTCCCCTGAAGACCCGACATGTAGGGGTGCAATGCACTTAAATATGTTGAGGCTCAAACGTCCTCTCGTTAGTGTGGTGTGGAAGTTAAGAGATGGGGGGGGGGGCAGCTTAGGTGTCCTCCTCGTCACTTGACTATGGTTCGAAATTACGTGGTCCGTCGCTAATTGTCCACGGGCAGCTTTATAGGGTGACGTAAAAATAACTTTCTCACTCTCGCTCCCCTCCAAAAATGTTGATTAGTAGTATTCGACTCCGAAGGGGGAGGGTTACGGAAGCATAAACGATGAATATATTTCCGTTTCAGAAATTCAAATCCTGTCCTTTTTAAATCGAGCAGCGAAATTTTTAGAAATATTTTTCCATACATTAAAGCTTAATGATATTGCTATTTATAGATAAAAAAAACTTGAAAAACAATATATAGTCATACAATATAAGAAAAAACCTATCGAAATGGGCGGGTAATGGCTAATTAGTGTATAAAGAACAATTAAACTTTTCACGATACATTTGTCCCTCATGAAAACGTTACACTTTTTTATTCAATTTTCATAAATTCTACGAAAATTAAAAAAAAAAAATCTTGAAGTTTTTCAAAACTTTAATTTTGAATTACCTACAAAAAAACTCTAGTTTTAAAATTATGTTCTATCAGATTCATAAAACTTGCATGGCACTTCAAAAAATATCCGATCCAAGTTTAAATAAATCATAATATTCCGAAATACGATTTCGAAATGTTTTTAAATTCTATTAAAATGATTCATATGAATCGAATGATTAAAAAAAAATGGAATGCGATTTAATTTATTATAAACTATTTGATAAACAACTTTGACTTCATGAATATTTGATTATATCCCCAGCTGTTTCTTAAAATTAGGTTGCAGTATGATAGATTTATCTGTGCGCAAAGTGATAAAATTACGCAATTCAGATGTCTCTTCGCCGTTTTGACCTCATCTTATGAATCTTGATTTGAAAACACACTTTTAAATATTTATAACATTTCTTCTTTCACTTTATATATTTCAGTTGTAAAGAATAATTCAATGAAATATATTCAAAATATTTGGATCATATTTATTTTAAATAATTTTTTTTTCCAAGTACTGTTTTTCCATCACGTGTTATGAGAAAACCTTGAATAGAAATCATATGATGAACCTAAGATATTTCTAGAACCCTTAAAATGTCAGGAGAGGAAAAAAATATTTACTTGGATGTTTCTGAAAGTATGAATAATCTTTTAATTAAATTTATAAATGCTTAAATTTCTCAAAGGCAAAACAGTCTTTAATTATAGAAAATTCCTTATTTTGTAATGCTAACAAATGAGATTTAATAACTTAGACTAAAACGGTTATATATTATTTTCTGAAATTAATAAAATGAATAACAAAAAAATAGGAAAGTTATCACAAAATAACAAGAATGTTTTTATGAATTATTCTTAAGGTATCCGAGTACGTTTGGAACCGTGATTTTGTAAAAGCATATAAATGGATAATATTTATGATATTTAGTGTCACTTAGATTAGAAAATGTATATAAAATTGTTTTAAGAATAGTATTACAATAAAAAATTATTTAAGTACAATATTTTGACAAAAAATGAACATAGAATGACCCATTTTCAAAATATTCTCCTTTTGTGAAAAATGCTTCTATTATCAAAATATTTTGCCTGTCTATAGCTCAGACCTCTGTACAGAGGCTCAACTAGAATTTTTGAAATATATAACTTAGAAGTGGGTTTATCCATGTTTTATGACAACAGAGGGGGGAAATTTTAAGAAAAAAAACGCCGATAATTATTTCAATGGGTTGTAACTCTAAAAATAATGTGAATTTTTCAAAAATCATAGTTGAGCCTCTGTACAGAGGTCTGAGCTATATACAGGCAAAATATTATTATAATAGAAGCATTTTTCACAAAAGGAGAACATTTTGAAAAAAGGTTATTCTAAGTTAATTTTTTGCCGAAATATTGTATTTAAATAATTTTTTTTTTTTGTTAAAATGTCCTTAAAACAATTTTATACATGCATTCTAATCTAAGTGACATTAAATATCATGAAAATTATCCATTTATGCACTTTTTTAAAATCACGGTTCTGAACGTAGTCGGATACCTTAATAATTATATCATTACACAATTACTGTGAATCACATAATTACAGTAATACTTCGACTTACGCTACCCAGAATTTCGCTATTTTCAAAACCTCGTTGATAGTTTTTTTGTTTTTTTTCATCACTGAAACTTAGGCGGAATCAATGCCAGAGCCTGATGGAAATACAGTCGAACCTCTATATTGCGATTTTTTCTATATAGCGTACTTTTTTCTGGAATCTTGAACATTTCACGATTTTCTTCGTAAAATAACCTCTCTATAACGAAGTGCATTTTCTATATAACGCACTTTTTCTTTTGTGATTCAATTTTTGTTCACCCATTTTTTTAAAGTATTTCTAAAAAAATTTCAAATTATTCTCTCTTTAACACATTTTATGGTGGTCATAAATCTTGAACTGGTTTTATTAGATCCGAACTCGCCGAGAGCAATATTCTGGACGTTTCATCCAAGAAGTGCAACCTGTAACCCCCCATTGCCCAGTGTACTAGAGTCATCTTCGATATCCTCTTTCACCCTCAGTGGAGTTATCCCGTGTCTCCATGTAAAATAATGTATGTTTGATATTATTTGTTTGATTTAAATTATAAAATGTACGTATAAAATTAATTAATTTTAGTATAGAATTTTTTTTTAATATTGAAAATACTGTGAATTTTTTGACATTCTTTTTTCTTGTTTTCCTTGCAGTTTTTCTTTCTTTCTTTCTTTTTTGGGGGGTTTGATATATAAAATAAACATATATTAATTTACAAAAAGGTGTGAATAATTACTTTTTTTAATATATAGCGTTTATTAATTTAAAATTTGTTTATGTGATTTGTAAAGTATTCTAAAAGATGAACCTCTATATAACGAATTTTCCAGATAACGAACTTTTTCTCGGGATTTAGCGATTTCGTTATAAAGAGGTCCGACTGTAGTAATGTGAAGCTGTTGATCTCGCCAGGCAAATAAATTTATAAGTGGATAGTAATAACGTTCAAGAGCTGCTGGATGCCCACAATCAGGAGCTGATTATTGATGAGCTAATATAAATGCACGAGGAAGAGCAAGACATTGACGAACTCGAGTCTTTAGACTCAGTTCAATCAGAAGATCCAATGACGGTTGGGGATTTGACAGAAGGCCTCAGTCCAACTGAAAGAGGGTAAAAAATTTTAGAAAATACAGACTCCAACTAAGGGCGTATTGTTTCAACAAAGCAAGGAGTAAAAAAAAATTATTTGCATGCTACGTGGAAGTTTTGAAGGAAGAAAAAAAAAAAAATTCTTTGAGCCAGCATACTACTTTGTTAGATTTTATGAAACCATCCACATCAAAATAACTTCGGTTTCCAGTTTTGTATTTGTGTTACCTAAGATTTTATTAAACATTTTATTTTGCTAAATTATTATTTTCTTCCGTCTCTGGCCCCAACTAAAACTAATTTAAATGTGTTTATATGCGAAATTATACCCCGACTTACGCGGTTATCACTCAGTCTTGGGATGGCGATCTGAGATCGATTAATCGAAAAATCGATTTCTTGAGCCAAAAAAATCGATTTTTTAAAACGATATGTAGCACTGAATCGATTCAGTGAATCAACATTTCATCTTAGAAAACTGACATTCGATTTTTTCTGTTTTGGTAAAAATCATAGAATATTATTTACAATTAGTTGAATGTACTGTCTTTAAAACCCGTAATATTACGGCGTTGATGGTTAAAGGGTTAAAAGGGGTCTCAGGGGTGTTAAATTTCTCTAGAGGTCTGAAAATATAAACAATTTTCAAACAGGTATAACTCTTTTAAATTTAAATCAAATAATTCGAATTTTTCACACATTATTTATAAAGGAATGGGGCTTCAGAAAAGTATAAAATGTTTAAAATATAATCATAATTTTAAAAATTATAAGCATATGAAAATAAGAAACTTTTCTATAAGAAATATTTATTAAGTTTTACGTCGCGCATGCTATTTTCTAAAATAGTAGCTTTAATTACTAGCTATATGTTGATTAATAAAGTTAAATGTATTCTCATTACACTGTAGCTATTTGTATATAAATAGAATAATAACTTACATATTTTAATAAATAAAAAAAATACACATTTTTAAAAATATTTAAAAAATTGCAATGTTTTACAAATATTTTGAAATACAAAAGATATATAATACTAAAATTAGGAACGGCTTAAAGAATATGATGCATTTTATAATTCTATAAATTTTTATATATCAGAGGCAACTATTTTAGAAAATAGCGTGCGCAACGCAAAAAATACTTAATATTTATCATAGAATTTTCATATGCTTATGATTTTTAAGATTATGATTATATTTTAAACATTTTATACTTTTCTGAAGCCCCATTCTTTTATAAATAATGTGTAAAATATTCGAATCATTTAATTTAAATTTAAAAGAATTATACCTGTTTGAAAATTGTTTATATTTTCAGACCTCTAGAAAAATTTCACACCCCTGAGACCCCTTTTAATTACTCAAAAACTCGCGAGATGCCTGTGTGCTTAGTTTCCTTCTGCCTCTCTTTAATAAATAAATAAAAAAAAAGTTTGTAATCTTTTACTTTGTTTATTTGTTGATATTGCGTCATTTGTTTGTGCCTTGATTGAATGACTATCGTAATGTACTGTGATTAACGAAATAAATATTTATTTTTATGTAGTGTTTGTTTCAGAATAATAAGTAAGGGTAAATAAATTTTTGTAAGTATCGTGGGATCATCTGTTCCTTGTGAGCGCCTTTTTTCGATTGCCTAATAGACTTGTCAGACTGTTGTTTTTAAAAAGCTTAGATATTAAGCATTGGGAACTATAAGCTATATTATCCATTTTCTAAACTTTTTAATGTAACAAGTATATTTAGAAAATAAATGTCTTCTTTTATACCTGATACTTTGACATGGTAATAAAAATAACTGTAATTGTCGAATTCCCTGATTTCTGATTTTATTGATAAGAGATCGTATATTATGGTATCTTTCTTGTTTTTCATAAAATGGATTTTTATTTACATTGCAAATGCAGACTTTAAAAAAAAGTGAAACTTTAGCCGATGGAAATGAACTATAATTTGTAAAACCACTTATTTGTGTAACTTTTTTTTGAAAAGTGCTTGTTTGTAAAACCTCCTCAGTTTAAGTTTAACATGGATTTTAAGATTATAAAGAAAAAAAAGAGACGAGTTTATATAAATTTGCCACAGTTACCGTTGAAATAATTAAAATAATACAAAAACTCCTTTCAAAACAAAAACAATTTGTATTAATTTGTAATTGGGCTTATGATATTGAATATTTATAGAATTCCTTTCACCATTTATATGGGAATAGTGTGCCTAAAGGCAAAAAATGATGTTTTGAAGAAAAAGTGAAAAAACTAATTAACACATATGAATAATATTTATTTCTCTGTTTGTTTTTGTATGCCTAATAATGACATTTTAAACATTCTCTAGAATTACAACATTCCTATGTCTCAAAATTCTAGAGAAATTTTAAATTAATTTTTTTTTTGTTATGGCTGAACATGAACATAATTTTGTCAAACATATTTTCATTTAAGTACCATTTTTTATAAAAATATTTACTGAACATACAAAATATTTTACACACATATACAAATAAATTGGGCAAAACTTAAATATTTTTTTTTAAATTTTTTTTTATGAAATAATTGCATAATTTTCCTGAAATAACCATAAAACTAAAGTCTCCCTCCCCCCCCCCCCCTTTTTTTTTTCTCATGTAAAACTATATTTTTTTAAAAAATTAAACATTAAAAAGAGAAAAATATAATTGTTTCTTTCAAATAAAAACAAATTAATGGTTTAAATACATAAAACACAAGAGGAACTATCTTTTATAAAATGTGTCAAAAGAGGCGTGGTCGTTTGTTTCCATTTTAATCCATTTTATTTCTTTACATTTTGAGGTTATAAACTAACATATAAAGTGTTATACATTTTTAGATCCAGAAAAATATACACTATTTTTTAAAACTAAAACTGAAAAATCGATTTCTTAAATGTGTATGATGTCCCGGTTGTCTTAAAAATATTTGTAAGCGACGAAATCTTTCCTGCTCCGAAGAAACTAGTTACTGATAATAATCATAATATAATTAGTGTTTTATTGATTAAAGGAATGCATTTTAAGTTCTATTTTTTAAATTTAAAATGTAGGGCTTTTTAATATTTTGTCTTAGTTTTTAAATAATTGAATTGGTTCTCCTGGTTTCTTGAAAAAAAAAATTTAGTAGACGCAAATATTTTGAGTTACTAAAAGCGTTTTTGAGACTTAATAGGTAAATGAACTTATTTAAGCAATTCTCTTTCAATAAAAATTATGCTTTATGCAACAAGTGAAAAAGGATTTAGATTTTTTTAAAAGTCTGATTCTATTATTCGATGTAACTTTTAAAACTTGTTAAAATAGTTTTTTTTTTTTAAAAAAAATAGGTTGAATGTGGGTACAGAAGTTCCTGTTTCCGGCTGGAAACTTAACCTCCTGGCATTAAAGAGTCTGAGCTACCATTGTTTTTAAGAGAGAAGAGAGAGCTTTCGCTTATACCCCAGTGCTCTATTTAAGATAGTACAAGTTTTATAAAAAAGTTACCCTGAGTGAAGAAAATGTAAGTGAAAAAACTTTAAATATTGCATTTAAGTAAAAAAATAAGTAACAAAACTTTTTTTATGAGAAAAAAATTCTGTGAGATGCTTTTATTTAGTTTTTGACCATGGTACATGAGTTGTCATGCTGTGAAGACGGGTATTTGAACCCTGGTTATGGTCACGAACTCGTGACTTGAATGTCACGGGTTCGAGTCCTGGTGCTACTGATTACCCACCTACTAGATAGGGACGAAACACGTGCAATGTGTCCAGGCTCAATGTTCTCATGTTGGCATGATATGGATATTGGTTAATATGAGTCAACTCAAATGTCGTCCTCGTCCCTTGATCGTATTTTAAAATTACTAGATTCGTCAGCAGTAACCTTCGTATTACTCATGCGAGTAATGTTAACGAATTATCAATCGACTTACATTGTATTATGCTTAGAGTACTTGCATATGTTTCTCGAGAACCTTTTGTAATTAAATTTTATTTATTTTCCTCGAATAGAGAAACTTCAAGCGGTCTTTGTATATTTCTTGATTGACAATTTTTTAAAAAAGGATTAACTAATGATTTCTTCAAAAATTACTGTTGTTAGGATAGGAATTTTTTAAGTTTTTCATGTGTAATACTCGTATGTAAGCAAATTCTGAAAAGACTTCTAAGGGAGAAGGAGGAAGGGGGGGGGGCTCTGTCGCTTTTTTTTCCTTTTGCGGGAAATTGTTTTCAGATATATCTTAGAGTTTACAAGTAGGATTTGGACTTAAGTATTGTAGATGGAAGTTCAAATACATTTTTTTAAATTTGTAGTGAATGACGCTTGATGTTAAAACAGGTTTTTTTCCCCAATATTAATTCAATAATTAATGAATAATTAGTGACAAAAATAATAGTACAACACCCTACATAAAAAGGAAAATCGCTCGTTGCATTCCTGTAGCGCAATGGATAGCACGATGGACTTCTAATCCAAAGGTCGTGGATTCGAATCCCACCTGGGATGGCCTAATTTCTGAGAATGTGATTTCTTTTTACTATACTATTTTATTAGAATAATATTAAATTTCATTAAGGGCAACTTTTTTTTTTTTTTTTTCTAATTTTTTCAAGATATTGCAGTCCACCTAATGGCGTAGATGCAGTGAGCTAAAAAAAAGTCTACAATATTTATTATAATTTAACAATAAATACGACAAATGTACTTACCTACATAACTACAGTAAAAAAACACTTTTAAGACCTTTTTAATGGCCTCAAATATAATAATATAAAATTATGCATTCATTAAAAAGCAATTTAAAATACATTTAAAGATAAAAAAATTTTCATCTAATGTTAGTTATCGTACTTATAATCAATAGAAGACTTAGTCTGCATACTGTTAACCGATATTCTTGAATATTTCGGTAAAGAGTTACTAATTGCTAATCTTCAAGTGGTCACCTTAAAATGCCTTGGCAGTAAGATCGTGATCGACTTAATGCCCACCCCTGCATTAAAATCTCGATGGGAAAGACGTATAGAAACAAATGGAGCATATTTTGATTAAATAAACTGCCTTTGAAAAAATATGCAGTTTTACATATTCACTGAAGGATACGACATTTCATACGCATCAACTTAATATCATTTTATACAAGACTATTTTCAGATTTTTCAGGATCAATTGTGTTATTTAATAGAATTACCTATGAAAATATAACTAAACTTATAAAATGGTAAATTTATTTAGCGACAAAACAAAAAAAAATCGTAGCAATCTTTTGT
Organism: Trichonephila inaurata madagascariensis; assembly: GCA_019973955.1. NCBI lineage: Eukaryota > Metazoa > Arthropoda > Arachnida > Araneae > Nephilidae > Trichonephila > Trichonephila inaurata. The sequence goes on from BMAV01026021.1 coordinate 93,828, forward strand.
TATTAGAAATAAACATCTGTCGATGTTACAGGATGGGTGGGAAAACACTCGTTACGGCACAATTACAAATGACAAATTTATCACAACAGGAAACGGCTTTATATATTCTTCTCTCACATACACATTAATTAATATTACAAACATCTGTTTTCGCTTAAAGTGACTAGAATAAATACGGGCTGATTTCCGAATATTGCCAAAAAATGCTTGAGATAAGAAATAAAGTAATTACTCTATTAATAGTTTATTTAAATGCAGAACATTCGAACAACCCGAAATTTATTTGTTAAATAAAATAGTAAAAAGGCGTTCATTAGTTTCAAGGTTTCGAATCATAATAAACAAAAATGGCCTCAAGAATCATATGACTGTAGTGACCATGTCTTACAACACGTGACAAACCCGTTAAGCGTTATCCACTCACGTGAAAGTTGAATATGAAAGCTGATGTCATTTATAGGCACACTTTACTAGCACTTTTTTCTTAATTTGGTGCCTGTAAACGTAAACAAACTACGCTTTAAACCTTCTCTCGTGACCCTCTGTACAGTCACGCATTACAATGCGAAAAAACATTCGTAGAGATTTGCATTTAGTAAATTTCAAGGAAACTCATTCGTTTCTCATTTAAATGCGTCTGTGTATAATAACTTATGCATAATGCATAAAAGAAAAACTTTGCAATAATTTTTTTTAAATATGTTTATATTTTTTAATATTTAAACATTCAGGGATATGTTTTTATCAAAAGTTGAAACATACCGTATGAGTAATAAATTATGTTATCACGTAGGAGATATTTTTTTATACTTGAAATTCGAAGGGAAGCGAGAAAAATTGTTGCGGAAGCTGAAAGATTTAAATACCTAAAAGGGAAACTCTAAATATAGTGAAGGAAATATTTTAATGCGACTTACATATCATAACCTTCATAAAATGTAACTTAATTTGATTTTTTCAGCAAAATTTTAAAAACAAAAAATTCTCATATCTTAGAATTTTCTTTCAGAAGGTTGTTAAACTAGCTGTCATAAATTAAACTTATTTAAATCATTTGTCATTCAAACTTCGTAGTTTTACTGAAAACATTCGCAGAATTGCAGAATTATTTTTAGACTGATATTTAAATTGTTGTAATTACTGTTAAAATGTAACAAAGTCTCATTTTTCTTCTAATTCAAAACAGTTGATTGAATATATTTTCTTTAAAAAAAATACATAAATGAAAAAAAGTGTTTTACTATAAGAATCTTGATGATATTAATTAACACAAATCTCTTCCTCTTTGCAAAAACAATATGCTGAATCAATCCCCATGCATATATTTGTAATGTTTTAATTTTTTAAAATTATATGAGGAAAAACTATCAAATTCTGCAATGTTCTACATGGTGAGCAAAAAATCACTTCACTTTTCGAAATAATAAAATTTTTTTAGTGATTTACGAGAAAATTTATATCGCTTTCTCTCAATATAATAGAAAAGCGCTCACCTCGAGATCTCTGAAAATATTGTACCCACAAGCATGAGATTAGGGAAGCATGTTTCTTTTGTTGAGTAGAGATTCGCTAAGAACGAGTAAAGAGTAAATCGACTTTCAAAGTATTTTGCGGGGATGTTTTTACATAAAAATTCCCGTTTTTACACTATTATACATACTTTAAATTTACTGGCATGTTTCTTTTTTTGAGTAGGTCCACGGAGAATGGTTTTGTGGAAATCGACTCCCCAGAGTAAATGAGGGTTATGGAGATAAAAAAAAGGTTCATTATACTTCCGTTTTAGAAATACAAGTCTTGTCCCTTTTAAATCAAGAGGTGTGAATTATAAGAATGCTGTTGAATACAATTGAAAGAGAGAGAGATCAATGCTAGAATTAAGGTATTGTAACGTCGTGAGTAGGTAACAAATGAAAGATTGAATTTTAAAATAAAAGAAGTATTTATTTGCTTCACAGGTTTCTATATATGAAGTAATAAAGTCCCAGTTATATACCAAGCCGGTGCAGTCAGTCTATCTCACTGGAGTTCAATCCTTTTTCCCCGAAGGCACTCGCTCATCTCTTTAACTTATTTATTCCAATTCTCCAACGCCACCGGCGTTCATCATCTCTCCTTTCTATCCTCCACCGTCCAAGTCTCTTTCTTTCAGGGCTCCTCTCAAGTTATCTCCCCATCCAGGGCTCTCCTCCTTGTCCCCCTAAAATAACATTTTAAACACCAGGGGCGAGTCCACAACACGCCCCTCGTCTCTTCTCATTGGCGGGCCACAAAAGTCTGCCCTCGTCCCCGGGCCGCATTCGTGTCCTATTTGTGCGACACACACAAATACATTCCTGGTCCGTCTGGAAACTAAGGGCGCCATAATTCTTGTATAACTTCTGAACACACTTGTCCATCACACCTCCTGTGTTCTATAATCCCATTCTCTCGACACCGACCGAGGCGACAGGATTCTTTCATACAGGCTTTGCCTATTGTCAATGGGGTGTCGGCTCTCTTTGGCCATTATGACTGCCAGACTGGGTGTCAGCGTTTGCCCGAAGTCAGACAATAAACAATGACCCCATGGCCACGTGCACTTGTCTCTTAACATCTGTTCGGAGCCATAAAACTTAAGAGTGAAAAGAGGGGTGGGGTTCACTCCAATCGAAGACGTCACAGTATCAATAACTTAAAATAATACATATAGCCATAGAATAGCACGCAATATCAGGAAAGCAGGGTAGGTAACGGCTGGTTTATTTATATTGATTACGTACGATGTTGTACATTGTTGCTGTGGAAAAAGGAATTACAAAAAGTGATAACTCCTGGGGCGTAGCTACCGCTTTGTCAATGATACGAGGACCCTAAGTTACACGGACCCCAACATATGTAAGCAGAAAATTGTAAGATGTTATCGATAATCCCATTAACAAAACTCTCATTTTCAAATAAGGGTCCCCAAGGAATTTTGATACAGGGACCCCTGAGGACTAGCTATGCCAGTAGATAACTCGTACTACTTAACTGCCTACTATGGCTCTTTACCCGCAATCTGGATTCGAGGGGGTTGCTACAGTGTTCGTGCAAAAGTGTTCGTGTATTTGCAATTTTCTTTAAAATGTATTGTGTTTTCTACTAATAAAAATTAATGTATCGGAATTGAATTTTTTTTTTAATAATATTCGCAACTTGTTATTATTGAAACAACATAATCATTTTTTAAACGATAGTATAACTGTTTTTTTTAAAGAAAATTAATAATAAAAAAACTACTGAAAAATTAGATTACATAAGTCTTCGTATACCGAAAAAAAAAAAGAAAAAAAAATTCTCAGCATAGCTTTGAATATTGTATTTCTTTCTTAATTTAGTACTTAGTAGGATATCTTTTAGCGTCTACAACAACTTTTAAACATCTTGGTGTAAATTTCATCAGTTTTTTGTAATTTCTGCATCGATGTGTGCCTCTATTTTTCTATGATCATTGTTTTTACTTCTTAATTTGTTTTTATGTGTCATGTTTTCTTACTTTACATTCAAATTCTCACCAAATATGTTTTACTGGGCTTAAATCGTGTGATTTAAGAGATTTTTTCAGAATTACGGGACAGTTATAGAGAGAAGCACCAGAGGCGTACGTTGAGAGTAGTGCGTTTGGGATCATTATCTTGTTAAAAAAATAAGTCGTCTCCAATACCCATATTTTGGGGGGGACGATTTCAAATTGTTCTTTAAAATACTTAACTAGAGCCATTGGCGTACTAGAATGGGCCCTGCATCAAAATTCCTTGGAGGCCTTTTTTCGGGGCCCTTTACAATTTTTTTACTTACACATGCTGGCGCCTCTATAGCTTATGGACCCTGTATAATTGACGTGGCTGATACAGCCGTAGCTACGCCGTATATATTTGTTGTATATTTAATCGTTTGGTATTAACTCTTTATTGCAAAAGTTGGCATCCCTTTTGTCATTAATCTCGATGTGAGAATTCTCTGAGGTTGACTGTCAGAATAAGGATTTTACATGTGTTTTTGATACGTAATAGAAAAGTAGCTGCTTTTACTGATTTAGTTTAGATTTTAGATTGTATAAAAATTTTGTTGAATATTACATTGGCCTCCAAAAGTTAAGGAACAACATGTTTTTCGAAGCTCACCATAAAAAAAAATGACAGTAACAATAAAATGTATAGTTTATATAAATGATAAAAACGAACTTTATACAAATGTATACAAAAACAATAGCTACCACATTTTTTTAATAGGAAAGAACAGATACATATGAGTGAGAGAAAAATAAGCATGCATCAGGATTTCGTAATTACGCGTGTAACTTCTGTTGATTTACAACTTTTGTTAGCAAATTTGTTGACAATAGGCAGTGGGGTCTCGCAATGTCTGAGAGAAGCCGTTTGCTCGATTTGTCAAGGTGGAGGGCGGTTGGATGGATGGAAATGGGGTTGTCACAGACTGATGCTGCTAGGCGTCTTAATGTGTCTCGTAGTCCACCGTCTCTGGAATCAATATCAAATCGAAGCGTCTGTGTTCAGAAGTCATGTTCCAGGCCGACCACGATCTACAACACCTGCAGGAGACCGTTTTATCGCTCTTTCGGCCCTAAGGAGAATAAGGATTTCTGTGCCACAACTTGTTGCAGACCTTCTCTGTAGCATCAGGGAGAAGAATATCCATTAGTACGGTGCGAATGCATCTTCACAATTCAGGTCTCTATGCAAGGCGACCAGTTGTGTGTGTACCCCTCAACAGATGACAGAGTAGGGCCAGCTTATCTTGAGCAAGAGAACAGTTTCCTAGACCAGACAGCGATGGGCTTCTGTACACTTTACAGACAAGTCCAGATTCACAGTGGAGAGCGATTCGGGAAGTCTGTTCATTTATTTGGAGGGAACGAAACACCAGATATAATCAATCCAACACTGTTGAAAGACACAGTTACCGAGGTGGTGGAATAATGGTTTGAGCAGGGATCTCCCTCGGTGGTCACACTGACCTGCATGTGTTCCAGGGAGGAACTCTGACTGGTGTGAGATATCGGGATGAGATCCTTGATCCATGTCAGCCCGCATGCCGGTGCTATTGGAAATGACTTCATTCTGATGGATAATGCATGACCTCACCGAGCTGTAATTGTTGAGGAATATCTTGAGGGTCTTGGTTTGGAGAGAATGGAATGACCAGCTCGATCTCCAGACTTAAATCCGATAGAGCATCTTTGGGACTATCTTGGTAGACAGGTTACTGCCTTAAGTCCTCCTCCAAGGTCTTTAGGAAATCTAGAACTAAGCTTACTCCGTGTCTGGTCTTCGCTTCCCATTGCGGTAGCCAACAACTTAATTGACAGCATGGAAATTCGATGCCACTAATACATTCAAGCTAGGGGTGGGCATATCCCTTATTAAAACCACTTTTTGTTATGTTTTTAAGGCATTTTACGGCATAAAACTGTGGTTATTATTATTTCAAAGAATGGACTTTTCCAGCGAGATAGCCTTTTTTTTGTTGTAAATCATTTTTGAATTTTTGTTATGTAAACTTCTATCTTGCAGTCAACACATAACTGTTTTGTGCACATGTCATCCAAATTTGGTGTTTCTACTTTCATTCATTTGCAAATAAGGCGTGAAAAACCGGTTGTTCCTTAACTTTTGGAGGCCAGTGTATTCCGTGTAAATATATGTTCTTGTTTGTTACATCCTAGTTTTAACTAAAAAGTTTATTCTATTTCGAACTGATTATTTGCACCATATTTGAACACTGAACCACTGAAACAAAAACGACAATTCGGTAGCTGCAAAATTTTTTGAACTAGGCATATAAAGCAGTATATCTTAATCTATATGTATAAAAATAGATACTTGTATATATGAAATTGCATCACTCCAACACTGTTCAAACGTATGAAAATTAGCATGTATATGTTGTTGTTTTTTTGTGAAGGTTTTGTGCTATCCTCTATGTTGCTGCTTCCCACCAGGTGGCGCTACAGCATATCGATTTCTGCACCGTTCAATCAATCGCCATGTTGCCAACAGGGTCGCCAAAAAGGGTGCCAACTTGGCTCTTTCGCCAACATTTCGCTATGTTTCAATTGAAACGCCATTATAATTTAAGGAATGGCGTTGCTTGCGAATATTACAATTTTAACATAAAATAAATACAAAAGAAAGTAATATTAACGTAATATACATCCAGATATAAATTATTTACACTATTTTAAGTATTCATTACACAAAATGTGTAACAATATTGTGACGTCTCTCGCGTCTTTCTGCTAACATAACTCCTATGTTCTTTGACGGCCACGATTAATGGCAAAACTTTTCCAACCCAATACCAAGAAGATAAACAAAGATAATATGTAAATGAGATATACTATAAAAGGATAGAAGCTTTGATGATAAGATATAGCGTGGCAAGCTTAGAGATAGTAGTGTGGAATCATTCTGATCAATAACACGGCAAGTTTGAAGATAGCTTAGTGTGGAATCTTGCAGATCAAGAGTTAGCAGTCCGATAGCTTTAGAAGGAGTAGAAGCCTAATATAAAGAAGTTGGAATCTTCTTATACAAAGTGAATTTATAGCTATCTCTCTTTAGGTAAAGGAAGGAGATCTGCAAAAGGTAATATTTGATATAAGTAATTAGATGAATCGTATTAGTAATTATAATTGAGATAAAGGATCTAGTTGCGTGATCTGACTTAAATACACGGTTTAATTGGGTGTTGACTCTCACTTTAATTAAAATTGTCAAATTAGAAATTAAGTAATATAAGTTATTCTTAATAAAAGTTGTATTAAGAACTACTATGTCTCATCATTTTGATAATCCCACACCTCTAGCTTACGCGGAACCGGCACGACATGGTCATCACAGGAAGGTTATGTCGCAATATGTTACTTTTGCTGAGCAGAGATCAGTTTTGGAAGGTGTTTTTAAAAATCGACCCACATAAGCTACGGGGTGTTATAAATAAATAAAAAAAATCCTTTTTATCAGCTATTAGATCTACAGACTTAAAGTTTAACAAATATGGTTCTTTTGTTCAGCTGAGATATGCAAAAAGTTCTTTTTTTTGTTATTGTTGTTTAATTTGCATTTTGCATAAAATGAACTCATTAAAAACTTCTTTATTCTTCAATATGCATTGTTTAATTTTTCAATTCACCCATGTGAAGAACGGGTATACCAGCTAGTATGTACTATGATCCATAGTTAGTGTAATTTTACAATTGAACCCATTATTTTTTGAATATTCGAAGTCGTAATCTGAAAATGCAAAGTAATGCAACCACAAATAAGTATATAAATACAAACAATAAACAAATTTCTCATAACTTGTAGTAAATATTGGGAATGTGCATTTGTAGTAAAATAATTTTCAAGATAATTCTAAAAATAAAATTACCATTATTTTAAAATAGTCTAAATATTTCGGTTACGAATAGTTACCCGCATTTTATAATAATCTGAATACTTGATTATTATAATCAATGCATTTTAAATGCAAGACAAGACTGGTTTGTTTAGTTGTAATGGATTCAAAAACATTAAAAATTTCCTGAATAATCAAAAATGATTAAAAACGACCTTCGGTCAAGGAGTAATAAATAGTAAATACGTTGTACCATTGCTTACTAATTTCATTTGTATTCTTCGAGTTAACTTTTAAACTCATTTTGAAGGACGTCTTAGTAAGGTTATGTGAAGACTGTAAACATTTTAAAAAATCTAGTTCCATTAAAGATTGTTGTTCTTTCTCTCGAAAAGTTATGCATTTGTGATTATTGAAGTGGTAGAAATATTTTTCTGGAGGACATCTGTTACATGTGTTAATTTTTTTAATGCTTCACCAACATATGAGTACGTATTAATTTTTTTTATATGTTTATTTCCTTAAAACTTTTCCTCTTGGTTGTTGATATTATATTGTTCGAATGATATTTTCAAAGAAAAATATGTAAATGAAAACTAGTTTTAACATAACCGAATGCAACAATTATTCAATCTCAGTGAACATTTAAAAACGACACTTTACAAATTTTTAAACTATACGAATACGTCAGTTTATTACATTTTTATAAGGTGACCAAGCCTGTCCTTCCTCTAAAAGTGTCCTCCTTTTTGACCTTCTTTTCAGTATTTTAAAACTGATCTGTTAATCTCTGTATTCAGAGATGAACTAAACATGTTTCTAAAATATCGAAAAATGGTCTGAAACAAATATCACAGGAAATAACAGTTTTCAATGGTGTTTTTTGACTTGGTCTCTCAAGTAAAGTGGGCAGATATAGAAAATTACGTTGAGTTTTTTTATCGAAAGAAATGCCTGATATCAAAATCGATGACACTTGTCCGTTTGAAGTAGAAAGAAGACTGAATGTATATTTAAATTCTAACAAATCAGAACAATTGGAAAATCAACATGCTGAGAAATTGGTAAAATATGGTTGAAATTACTTAAACCATTTCAAAAATGAACACATTCCATATGAAAATGTAATTATTCTTGTTGAATTTATGTTGTGCTGCCCTGGAACTAATGTAGTAGTTGAAAAAGTTCTTTTCAGTTGGTAATGATTTTTGTGAAGTGACTAGTGAGAAATTAAAATTGAATATTAATATTTTTACTACAATGCTTACCGTAAAATTCAGTATGAAGCATATTTTTTGCCCGAACTCTTTCCGATAAGTTAGAAAATGATATGTTGACAAACAAAAAATTCATTCAATGGAAAAAAACTATTTTAAAATAATAATTAAAAAGAATGTATGGGTAATTAGCGTATTTTTGTTTGAATTAATAAAACGTTTCATATATTTAAATTGTAATTTTTTCTTAAATTTCTTGTCCTCCTTTTCATTGTAAAAAAAATGGTCTTCTTAATTTTTAGGAACAAGAATATTTTTGGCTTCTCTTGATTTTAATTAGCGTTCATCTCATTGAATCTTAAATTAGTTGGGTACACCCGTAATCTCTAACTTGTAGCGAATCTTTGGCTGGAGAGAGATTAGGGTCGAAATATCCAAAGGAAAAAATTCGCCCAAATTGTTTTTTTCCAAAAGGCAATGCTTTGATTCCGCCTCTATTTCTGGGAACAAAGAAGATAATTCTGGAAATTTAATTAATACATAAAGATATAAAAACGTAAAAATTTTATTTGTAAAAATAGCAATCATTCTATTGCAATTTCCTTGGTAAATTTCGTAGAAGTAAATTTCAGAAGAATAAGTACCGTAAAATCCGATGTTTTACGCGCACTTTTAACAAGAAAAAAATAAAATCGAAATTTATGGGTGCGCGTTATACGCCGGGTGTGAATACGAGAACGTTAAAAATAATAAAAAGATGAGAAAAGAAAAAAATTAGACTTCTATATATATGGAAATACTGCTTATTTAAAAGAAATGGCCCTCCTTATGAACTTACAGAGTGTTATAGCTCTAGAAATATACGATTTTTTTCTAAAGCTAGAAATAAATTTCAAATAAATGACTCCAAAACATAAGAGCATTTGCACACAAACATTTAAGGTTTCTTCATAAAAAAGGGGATGCATGTTATACGGCGAATGTACCTAAAAATTAAAAATTACAGCTTGAAAGTATAGGTTCTCGTTATACGGCGGTGCGTGTTATACGCCGGATTTTACGGTAAAAAAGATGCAGTTTACTGTTTTTATTGTATTTAAATGATTCGAGCTTTCCNAAACCTAGGATCTCCACCATTAATTTGATCTTTTGTTGCGAATATTGTCATAGCGTTTAAAGGAAATCTGGGTGCCAAACATTTCAGTAAACTTAAAGATATTGCCAGCTTTGATATCGTTAACTAATTGAATGTAAATTAGCGAAATGGGAGAATTGGTTTTAAAATATTTATAGTCGGGAGATGTTATGGATCTGAAATCCTTTCTCTCGATTCCGGCTCGTATGTCTTCTACATTTGTGGAAGTAGGTAGACCACGGATAAGTAATTTAAGGGCACGATCAGATTTGAGCATAAATGATTTACACTCAATTCCTTCTTGCCGAAGGAATGTAGCAAGTTTACGATATTCGTCAGCCCTTTGAACAGTGAAACGAAGAAATTTTCCAGTTTATTTATTAGAGTAGGTGCCGATTACCTACCTATTAAAATTAAAGTGCTCCAATTGTTGGGAGGGAGGGGTTGATCAAATTTGGTGGAATCCGGTTTTCGGGGGTGCCAACAGCCGTGGGGTTACGTTTACCAGCCTCCTCGTCCTCTATCTCAGAATCACTCGATTCAGCAGTTGGGGGAGTGCCTTGGCCGGAGTTCGAAGTCTGGGAGGCGGAAGGAGGCAAGAAAGGATTTTTCTTACCGATTTTCTTTATGCTTGGGCTTTTGTCTAAAGTTCGAAACCCATCATCATCAATCAGTCTTTTTCTTTTGGTTTTCAGTCTTAAATTTTTTAAACATCTTTTAATGGGAGAGACCAAGGCGGTTATCAGATGAAAGAATAAAACACTTTTCAAATTATTTTCAGATACTTAGTGTGGTGGCATTCATATAGGAATAATCCTTTAACGAAACCCTCTGCTGTTTGGAACCAGCTTATAGAGGATTACAAGCTACTCACGAATTCATCTTGCCTTTACACCTTCAGTGATAAAACATTTCATGAGAAATGTGTGCTGAATTTTCCGGAGGAGACACAGAGTATGTTTGTGATACGTGTCACAGAATATTTCTTTTTCGGAGGCACTACTTAAAGCACATGCAAGTGCATAAAGACACCTTTTCTCAACAATGTTTCCAATGTGCGGCAGCCTTCAATTCCGGTCTTGAGTTCTTCGACCATTTCAAAAATCATGTGCAAGATTTAGATTTAAATTGTATGTATTGCAGTGAATCTTTCAGCTCACGTGATACTCTTAGGCTACATCAAAATAATCGCACCAGAAAAAATCCATTTATTTGCGAAATGGACCATAGGAA
>BMAV01026022.1:0-11253 GCA_019973955.1 Trichonephila inaurata madagascariensis
TCTAGAATTATAATGTGTTTTCAAAACTTCCGAAAAAAGGGAAGTGACAATGTTCTTATATGGAAAAAGATGAATAGGCAAAAGAAAATCCCCTTACTACATTCAATGCCAACTTCTATGTGATGTCAATTTTTTTTCGTAAATGTTTTACTGTTTAAACAAATATATGAATGATTTGGGGAAAAGTTGTAAAATTGCGTTAGTTAAAAGTCTAACTCGAAGGAAATAATTCCAGTTTTCCCAATGTTTACGCAATTTTCCCTTTTTCTTTTGAAAGTATAAGCGCTCAGTTGAAAAGTGCATATAAATGCCCAAAACACGTTGTTATTGTTATTGCTAATCCCACCGTCTGACGTAGTCGATCGACCCACGAAATTTATCATATGGGGGCTAGATTACGCCTGTTTTTGGGGTCCCCCTTTAAATTCATTGATATTAGGTTAACTGGCTATATACTTCAAAGGCATATAGACATTGCCATGCAATGGATTCCATCACATAGTGGCATTGATGTGAATGAAAATGCTGATTGCTTGGCAAAGAAGGGGAAAAAAAATCATTCAAATGTATAGTAATCGGTTCCTTTTCTATAGTCCCAAAATTAAAAAAAGTCCTACAAAAGGACATTTCTGATCGAAATTTTCTAACGAGAAGAGAAAAACAAAAGTGTGGTTTACAAATTTTTGATGTAAAAAGCCGTAAATAGGCTGCGGCCGATTTTTGAATCATCACAGGCCACGACGTTTATCCAAGCATTTAAACCAATATTTCCCCAGGGTCTCTGTAAACGGGGACTCAACAAAAATAAAAATTCACGCTCCGTGCCTCCACTCGGGACCCATGTAGAGCAGATACTGGCTATATATATATATATATATCATGTTTTGGAGTAATCCTTAGATTGACAGGGGAAATGCAACGTCATATTCTATTCTATTATATTATACTTTATTTCAATATTCAGCAAAGCAGTCTGCACTCCAAGCCATGATAAAACGAGTCCTATTTTCAGAGTCGATCAACAGCCAGTGTGTCGTTCGCTTACGTGGGTCGTAAGTTCGCCGGTGTCGAAGTCAAAGTCCTTATGCCGGAGGCGGGTTGAGTTGATCTGGTAGGTTTCACCCCAACTGACTCTTGAAGGTTTGGGGATTCATCACACACACACAAAACACATATATCTATATTTATATATATATATATATATATATATATATAATATATATATAATATATATATATTATGTATATATATATACATATTATGAATCCCCCCCCTTTTATGTGTCGTTGGGGTACCTTCCACCAGGACAACTCAACCCCCTTCCCGCATAATACTTTATTTCATTTCTATTATGAAAACACGTGAACAACGACATAAAAAGTTGTCTCTGTCTGGCTTGGAGATGGGAAATTTTTGCTGAGCATTGGAATAAAATATGGAATATATATATGTATATATAACGTGTAATGGAGAGTGCTCGATAAGGCTTCCTTTACTGTTGATCATATCTATATTATTGATGTTTTTATGGTTGTATAGGTGATCTTTTTGCTGATGATACTCCACTTTTACACACACACACACACATAAAAACACACACACACACACACACAATATATATATATATATATATATATATATATATATATATATATATATATATATATATATATCACTTATTAACACCTAGACACTTAAACAGCACTTACATAGAAAACACATCGTCCAAAAAGACACACGGGCGTTTACATGACAAGGAAAAGAAGTGAGGCAAATTTTTTTAGAGAACTTTGGCTTTAAAATGTGACACAGATTGGAAGTTCAAAAACTCACATGAATTCCTAGGACGTGTCGTGTCTTGTGATTGGTCCAGAAAATCGGATGGGGCTTGTTACGCAATTCTTAATTTAAATGCACTGTTGTTTTAATTTCAAAATCAAAGTTACGACTATCTGCGGGTAATTAACTGTTATTTATTAACTCGAAGTCATGAGGGGCAGGACCAATACAAATTAAAAAACTTTTAAGTTGAAATTTAACGTGAGTTATTACACACACACACACACACACACACACACACATATATATATATATATATATATATATATGAAGAGAGAGAGGTGGGGAAGAGTGTTTTTCAACTGAGTTCCCCTAGATATTATGCAAGTTACAATAAAACGATCATGAGTCAATGGACATATTTTTAACAGCCAATAGCAATGCTTTCTCTCGTAGCATGGCAAACTCCACCTTCATCACTTCCACTTCACAGTTCATCCATATATAGGATCGAAGGTTCCTTCGGAACCCATAAGCTCGAAGACCAATCGCAGCTTAATTGGAGTTAAAATAACGATCATTAGATCTTTGTATAATTTTAATGCTTATCAATTAAAAAAATGATGGAAATGGAAAAAGTGTGGAACAGATATGTGCATAAAAATTTAAATGCAGAAATACTTTCTTAAACCTTACTCTCTACCAATACTTTCTTTCCCTTATCGTAGCCGTTTGAAACAATTAAAAGTCTAGCAATCTAAGAAATAAATCTAAATAATTCACTTTTTTCATTTAAATCGGAATTTAAAAGTAATGAGAAAAGATCCTTTTTCTTTAGATAGCAATTAAAATTCGAGATCATTTCAATTTGATTTTCCCCTAGAAATAAAATGCGCAAGCCACTTTTCCCTGCACCTAAAACCAATTGAATATTTCACACAATTCCACAGAGAGAGAAAAAAGTCAAGGAATGAAAATTACATTCTTAATTCGCTCAATATTATAAAAGGTGAGGAATTCTACGATATAAATTGAAAAAGAAGTAATGCAGCGGTAATTTTCTCTGTGATTGAGAGCAAACCATAATAGGATTAATGTGGAAACATTCCTTCGCCTGGATGCAGGAACCATTTTTCCCGATATTATCTTCATAATTGTTTCAACAGTGAAATCATTAACGCTTCCGTAAAGAATGGAATTAAAAAAATGGCGTAAAAATGGCGGGAGAAATATTGATTTTAATTTAAATGTTATCCCCTAATCGAAAATTCTCCGTTTTGTTTGGAATATTTTCTGATGAGAATAAATAAACCGAAAAGAATTCTTTTTAGAATTAGAATGTTTTCTTTTGATTTATTTCGAGAGAAATAGAATCGGCGTGTGTAGAGTCAAAAAAGAGAATCGATTTATTGATTACCGTACCTATTATTCTTGTAATTTTTGAAATATAAGTTTCAGCTTTCGCAGTTTTCCTATTTAAATGTTTCGCTTAACATTAAACGATGGATAATTCATTCCATCGAAATTACGATTCATGCATTATCAGGCGCAGATGTTTTGAGATTTTAAAATATAGATTCAATTTTATATTTCTTTTAACGTGTTTTAAATCCTTAAGTAATTATTCATTATGGATAAGAGAATTTTGGATGTTTACTTACCGAAGTTTCAAATATTTACACGGTATCCTTTTACGCTATAATTTAAAATTATTCAGCCACCTTTATCTTACGTAATTTAATTACGTGGTTAAAATGCAGTTGAGTTTATTTTATAATTTAAAGAAAAGAGTATTCTCTTATATTCAAACTATAATTTGTTTAGAGCTAGTAACGGGTTACTTCAGGGGTTTTCTCTTGAAGTAAACTTGGGATTTTCTTTGTTGTTATTCCAAGTCTTAACTGCCATATTTTTTTACAGAAGAAATGCGATGTGTTATCCGATGTTAAGATAATATTATTAAGAGAATTAAAGTAGTGGACAAGAGATGGTAAAAGTGGAAATTTCGTGACAGTTAGTCAATAATTCTTGAGGTTTCTACCTTCTAGTTCCGGGATGGGCATTAAGTCGATCTTGGTAGACCGCCATGACATGTTCGAGTGATCGCCTGAGGATTAGCAGTTGTAAATGTAAACAGAAACATTCAATATTGGCTGACAGTATCTAAATATTCTACTGATTATAACTAGGAGCATTGGCGTAACGTACACCCCCGCTACTCCATGGGGGCCTAAAGCCTATGTTAAGTTATGGTTTTGCAATACTTTGTAAGATCCAGTGGGGCCCGAAACCCGAATTTGCAGGGGGCCCTAATATTCTCCGTTACGCCGCTGACTAGAAGCACTAACTTTAGATGAAAATGTTTGATTTTTTAATGTATTTGAATTGTTTCGTAACAAATGCATCATTTGATATTATTATATTTGTGGCTATTATTATTATGTTTGTATCTTGCGTTTTGTGCTTTAAATGCTGTCTTAAAAATGTATTTTACTGTAATTATGAAGATAAGTATATATTCCGTATTTATTATTAAGTTATACTAAATGTAGACCATTATCTTAACTCACCACACCTACGCCACTGGGTGAACCGCAACACCATGAAAAAATTTGAAGTAGACCGTACATTGGATGTCTGCCCACTCCGTTTCTAGTTAGTTTCCAGTGTTTTGTTAGTTGAAAGGTTCTAGAAGTCATCTGCTTTAAAGATTCAGTGGAATCTGTTTTGCTGATGGATCTTCCATCTTAACCTTCGTTACTGCTTTGGGGGCAGGGTGATTTGAACTGACCATATACGGGTCCAGAGGCCACGCTTTGACCATGTTATGGGAAGAGAACTCTTAAGGCATGGACCAACTGAGCCCGGTTCCTCGGTGGGGGTCTCGTTTCGTTCTCAACTCGGTCTTAATAAGATCATGATTCGGATAGTGTTAATGGTTATGTATTATTATTCTTGGACATATATTCTCCGAAAAACGGGAAATTTCAAACAGCATGCCAACTGGCATAAGGGGTAAGACTGTATTATTATGTGATGACCATTGTCCATATCTAGGACTGGACCTAATACCAAAAGCAATCATTCAACTCATTTAGTCAAAATGAGTCCATCGCTCGAGCACATTTATGTGTTTCCAATTACCGTATTTGACAATGCATGCTATTTACTGTTTACTTTCAAAGATCTTAGGTAGGGCCTACTTTTGCATTGGGGCCCAGGGCCTCAAAGCATCTTAAGATATCCTTGGTGACTAGACGAAACGGAGTCCCTATTCAGGTCAGTCATTAAGTGCTTTTATTTCTTTCCCTTGTAGTTTTCGATTTGCCAAAGAATTACTCTTAACAGTATTTGTCTATATTGGAGAATTTTCTGCTATCTGGTTAGACTGTATCCCTAATTGTTTCTGAGAAATAAGTAATGTTCAATCAATGTAGTTAAATCACGTAAAAGAAAGTATTCACACCATAAACTAAGTTATTCGATTAATCGTTGAGATTAATAAAATCCAGGCTATATTTCTCTTATGCTTGTGAATTGTCACGGCTGGGACATTTTAAAAATGAAGCAGCTTATGAAGTAGATATACTAGGAATGAGATATTCGGGGTTAGCTTAAAATCTTTGATGACTTTGATGGTTAAATCTACGATTCCATATATTGAAAGTTAACCATAATGAATTCTACGACGAAGATGAGATTTTTACTACGCTTTTTTTGTTTTTGTTGTTGTTAATATTTGAACCAGATTATATCGTTCAAAACAAGAAATTTTATGTTAACGACTACAAAATAATTTGTTTCAGTTTTTATAATGCACTTTATAACGTAAAAAGCGACGGAAGACATTAAGGAGTTATTTCAATGAGTCAAAATTACATACGCACATTACGATAGAATATTCAAACGATTAACTTTAGGTGGTCAATAACTAATTAGCTATAACTCCAGCACATATTAACAAAACATTCTAATGGTGTATAGAAGAGGTCTTTCCAATTTAGAGACAGCCAGGCGAATGTGTTTCTCCAGCAATCCACGTGGACTGTACTAATGCCTCACAGTCTAATTCTGTTATAACATTTGAGAGAGGACTTGCCTTATGGTATGGGGTGTCATTTGGTATGCCTTATGGTATGGGGTGTCATTTGGTATGCCTTATGGTATGGGGTGACAGCCGGGCCCTTTTAATTGCCGTCTGTGACATACGTACACAACGGAGATATTTGAAAGAAATTCTACACTCTAATTTCCCTTATATTTTCATGTACCTCTGGGCTGACATTTCAACAGGATAATATCCAGCCCCACACAGTTTACCTTTCTACTGCTTATTTCTATGATTTTCTAACTCTTAACAGGTCGAAGCTATCACCAGATTTCACCGCAATAGTGCTGCTTGCGTTTTAATGGTAGTTATCTCCAACTGTATCTGGATCACACCAATTCTTACTTTCCTTTTGGAACGTGTATGGCTAATAATCCTGTAGAACGTCCACCAACTCCCACAAGTTGCTCAGTTGAATAGCATCTTACATCGTAGCCAGGGAAGGGCTTCTCATAGAATTCTATTTGTCTTCTTTTCATTTTTTGCTTTATTTTTGCCTTGATAGTTGCATTTCCCCTGAATAAAACATTCAATTTCTCTCATAGTGTTAGCATTTCGTTTTCAATACCATGCACATCAATGTGGACACAATCGTCTCATTCAGATAACTTGATGCATGACTTTTTGTATTGTAATGTTTAGAATTTTTGTAACGAGTTTTTAAATACTTAATACTTAATATATATATATATATATATATATATATATATATACAGGCATGCATATAACATATTCTAATGGATAAAAAAGTAATTTGTAAAAGTTAGGAATCTTTCATATTCGTAGAATTTCTCAGTTGCTTATGTCTATGGAATTTTTTAATTGTTTAAACAATAAAATATCTAAATTTCTTATAGTTATGAAATACAGGTTTTTATAACAAAGGAATATCATGACTATTTATAACCATTAAATCTTTAGACTATTTGTAACCGTGTAATATCTGGTCTGTTAATAAGTATAAAATTTGAAAACCATTTCTAATAATAAATTTCCTCTGATCTTTTAAAAAATTATTAGCAGCTAAAGTAAATCTAACAGAATAATTATGGAATTTTTAGACTATATTTACAAAAATAAAATTTATAAGCCCCTTATTATGAGGATTATGCAATTTCTAAACTTTTTATTTAAACAATATTTAATTCATTGTCTTTTTCTTTATAGTCACAGGATTCCAAAAATAAGGGTTGGTGTTGTCGAATTCTAGTGACATAAAAGATCTGCCCTGTAGTGGGGCTGATGCTAGTTACATCTGTCGAAGCGCAATGATGTCACACTGGGGTCATGTGGAAGTTTGAAGAGGGGATTATTCATTTAGCTTCCTCATCTAGCCGTGGTTTAAATTTACGAGATTCGAAGCCATAGTATTCCTCTTAAATGTGGCATTAATAAAAAATCGAGGAGAAATTATGTTTTCCCCTAACCTGTTCAGGACCATGATTACACATATGTGATCACGCGTTACTTCTTCCACAGTCCACTTTATAATGTATATGATTGCGTATTCTCTGCTCTGAGGCCTATGATCACACTGGTGTGATTTGAGTTTGGACGTTTTTATTTTAATTTTTACAAAGCACTAGATGGCGGTTAAAGTCCGTCCGAATAATGTTTCACAAAACTTTGAACTTTAACATGTGCTTTCGGCTTCGAGTTTTTTTTTAATTAGATCCAGAATATTTATGAATGCAAACAACTGCACATGTTTGACCCTTTCGAGATAATTTTAGATTTTAAGGTTCGTGATCTATTGCGCTCTGGATTTCTGTTTATATTTTTACTGAGTTGGAAAAGGATGGAAAGTTTATTAGTTTATTGGACATCACAGATATTTATAATAATAGTTCCAGTGTTTATTTTATTTTTGGTTCGTATCTACAACGATAATTTTAATACTAAAAGACATTTGAAAAGTAGATATTCATAGAACAAACGCGATGGCTCATTTTTAACGATAAAGAATCAATTGTTCTTGCTGACTCATTTTCAATTCAGTGACAACGAACTATTCTTTTTCGTTGTTATCCCAACCAGAGTTGCCAAAACCATAAAAACATAAAGCTATAAGAAAAGAAGGATTAATTTATTTTAAAATTAAAAAAAATGGTTTATTAACTGTTATTTAAAAGATTTGTATCAGTTCAAAACACACCTTTATGTAAAAGTAAATTTAGCGCTTGGGATTACAGTTAGATAGTATTTTGTAAGTTTTGCATCTATTTTATTTTAATCATCATGGTGAAAAGAGCACCTTTTTTCATTAAAATGAAAAAATTTTCTTTAAAATTTGCAAGTGTTTTTTTTAAATATAGCGAATTTATTTTTTTTGTTTTGTTTTGTGTATTCAAATATTATCAATGATAGTAAATTGTAATGACAGTAGTTGATTTAAAATTCACCCAATGTTCTCCATAAGGCAGGATTATTAACAATACCATATTTGAACTCGAGAAGCATCAGCTATGAATCTCAAAACATTAAAGCAGTGACTAAAATTCCTCAGCAAATCATCGTATAATATATTTAATAGATATGTAAAATGCTTGGGAACTAAGGTCAACAAAATTATAACTAAAACACTCAATATTCAGTCATAAGATAATTTTTGTTATAAACCATAATGTGTCTACAGTGAATTAGTACAATCATTAACATTTTTGAAATATTTAAAGGAATTAATTTGATATTAAATCAGGAAAACCATCAGGAAAATCAGGAAAACAGTGATTGTAATGAACTTTAAACTCAGGTTATAAAATACAATATTGCGTATGTAGAGAATTTTTAAAATATTAAATGCCTTACCTTCAAATGATTTTCTTATGTAGAATTTCAAAACATGGAATACAATTCTAACAGTTGTCGTTATAACATTTCTAACTAGTAGTATTCATAATATCCTAGTGCTTGTATAAAAGCATTCTTATAATGAAAGTATTTTACATTTTAAGTCCAATTTCTTTTTTAAGAAAATTGTAAATACAAAAATTACATTAAATTTTTGGACTCATTTGCTTTTGTTTTCTTTTTTAATTTTTTGTTAACATTTAACTGTAGTAAAAACATTATACTAAAAGGTCTTCAGTGTCCAATCTACTGGCTAAATCAATAAGATAGATTTCTTAAATTTGGCCTACCTTCAGATAACCTTGATAAACTTGACGAGATAAACTTGATGGCCAAGAAATATACCTCCAAGTTTTGAGAACTAAAAGTTCGGAGAACAATAGCAGAAAGAAGGCTGGCCAGGAAAAGTCTTGTGAAGGCCAAGGCCCACGCTGGGCTGTCGAGCAATTGAGGAAAGAAAGGCATTATACAAATGTATGCAATTAATTCTGAAAATGAAAATGTTCATTAAAGTTTATTTTTTCTTTCTATATCACATTCATATAGCCCATTTTAAAATTTGATGAACTCTTTAAATGTGTCTATTTTTGTAAAAAGATAGAACATTATACAAGGTATCATAAGTAAGAAATTATTTTAACTGAATTGAATTAAAAAATATTAAAATGGTTTTAACCATTGCTTTAAAATAAGCACAATGAAGGTGTTTGGTTGTTTTAAGTCATGCAAATACGAAACATATCCCAAACTGGCATTTTATACTTATAACCTATTTTTCACTTTTTATAACTAACTTAAAACTGTTAGCGTACATATCAAACTTCTAATATCGACGTTTTTAGTGTATAATATTGTTCTTATACTTATTATGGTCTTATTATTAAATATACCATCATCTGGGAAGGATAAGATATTCTGCCAATGTTTAGCAAGCATTTACTGTTAATTTTATCCTTATAAGGGGAAAAAATAAAGGGAATAAGGAATTTTAAAATTTCAGCTAGTTATCCTATATTATTATAACTGAATCTGTCACATGCACAAGGGTTCTTTCAAAGTTCCGTATCAATATCCTTAACTAAACCTATGCCGAAAGTAAACAGTTCTAGATCTAAAAGTTTTGAAAGATATCGCTCTCTCGTTCTCCAGGAAAACTGGAGATTAACCATCAACCAAAGAGCGAATGATTTTCTAGAAAGGAGGAATTTCGATTTTAAATTGCTGCAAATGTTCGAAATTCGAGTTTTCATCCCCCTCTTCTCCCCTCTTTCGCACTTTACTTCCCCCCAACAGGAAAGTGCCGTAAACAATCCGTCGAAGAATTTCGGGAATTTCATTCCGAACTCTGGCTTCAAATCGATTTAAAGGGAGGACGTGTTCTGGTGCTATGGGGTGGCGACTAATTTATCGGAAAACGATCTTGCGATTAAAGTCAAGCGCTCTGCCGGGGGATAGGGGATCGACCACAAATTGTAGTTATTGATGTCCCTCCTTTATCTCAAAAACAAGTACAGTGCTCGCTCAGCGAGTATAAATTGTTTCAGAAACTTACTCATAATGCTGAGCTCTCGTTAAGTGGGACAATTTTTGCCATATAAATTGATGTCAAATACGATAATGTGTTCCATGCCATTCAAAAACACTCAAAGAAAAGAAGTATGGTCCTATTAAAAACATTAAAGAATAGTGTATCATATTAAATAATAATGATATTAACTATTTCCATTTTGTATTCCAGTATGGTCCTATTAAAAACATTAAAGAATAGTGTATCATATTAAATAATAATGATATTAACTATTTCCATTTTGTATTCAGTATGGTCTATTAAAAACATTAAGAATAGTGTATCATATTAAATAATAGTATTAACTATTTCCATTTTGTATTCCAGTATGGTCCTATTAAAAACATTAAAGAATAGTGTATCATATTAAATAATAATGATATTAACTATTTCCATTTTGTATTCCAGTATGGTCCTATTAAAAACATTAAAGAATAGTGTATCATATTAAATAATAAAGATTTAAATTTTTTTCCTTTTTTTATTCAGTATGGTCCTATTAAAAACATTAAAGAATAGTGTATCATATTAAATAATAATTATTAACTATTTCCCCTTTTTTATTCAGTATGGTCCTATTAAAAAATTAAAAAATAGTGTATCATATTAAATAATAATTTTATTAAATATTTCCATTTTTTTAAATATAAAAAAAAAAAAAAAACTACTGTTTTAGGAAGCCATCTTAAGACATTTCAACTTGGCACAACATTAGTATTAATTAAATTTGCAACGTACAAAGTCACTGCCTTATTAGGGTGATACTTTCAACCCTGTTTCAAACACTTCAGCTTTTTCTCTGAGAACAATCAAAAAAATTTTAACTTTTCTGTTGCTTTTTTCCCCCTTGGGGAAAATCTATCTATAACTTTTTTTTGTAAAACACAATGCATATCTATAAATTTGTTTTAATGGACCATCCCCTTTTAAATCATCATAAATTCTTTTT
>BMAV01026023.1:0-10728 GCA_019973955.1 Trichonephila inaurata madagascariensis
AGTGTTTCAAAGTGGGGACTTTGACAAAATTTCGCCTCTTTCGTACGCATTTTGGATCGTCCATAATTAAAGAACGGAAAGGGCCACGCTCTAAAACTTTACAGATTCGGAAAGGTCTCGTCGAGTAGATCACGAAAATATATTCGTTCGGGCCCCTCCTCCAGGGGGGCCCGCGGCCAGGGGGGGGCCCCCCAAAACTAGGTGTTTCCCGAATAAAAAAAGAACGGCTCGACGGATTTTCGAAAAAGAAGACTCTTCGGGTGCGGAACGACGAGATCTTTCTTTTTCTGTAAAGTTTTCGTCGATCGGTCTATTAGAACGAAAGTTATTCGAAAAACACGAATTCTCAAGGTCAAACTCCCGGAACCTTCAAAAATTCGTAAAAAAATAACTTACCTGTATTTTTCTAAAAACTTTATGTACTTTTGCGAGGAATCGAGAGATCTACCTTTTGGTGGGACATTTTGGAGGAACAGTGTGTTCTTTCAAAAGTTATTCGAGAAAAATGAGCTTTTCCGGGGGAAAAAAAATTTTTCCCGTTTTCCCGAATAAAAAATTAATTTACGGTCGGATTTTTACAAGTGACCACTCGTAATGTGCGGAATCAAAAGGGCTTTCATTTTCTTCAAAGCGTTTCTAAATAAGTTAATAAACACGAGAGTTATTCCAAATAAAGTGTTTCCAAAGTGGGGACTTTGACAAAATTTCGCCTCCTTCGTACGCATTTTGGATCGTCCATAATTAAAGAACGGAAAGGGCCACGCTCTAAAACTTTACAGATTCGGAAAGGTCTCGTCGAGTAGATCACGAAAATATTCGTTCGGGCCCCTCCTCCAGGGGGGCCCGCGGCCAAGGGGGGGCCCCCCAAAACTAGGTGTTTCCCGAATAAAAAAAGAACGGCTCGACGGATTTTCGAAAAAGAAGACTCTTCGGGTGCGGAACGACGAGATCTTTCTTTTTCTGTAAAGTTTTCGTCGATCGGTCTATTAGAACGAAAGTTATTCGAAAACACGAATTCTCAAGGTCAAACTCCCGGAACCTTCGAAAATTCGTAAAAAAATAACTTACCTGTATTTTTCTAAAAACTTTACGTACTTTTGCGAGGAATCGAGAGATCTACCTTTATTCGGGACATTTTCGAGGAACGGCGTGTTCTTTCAAAAGTTATGAGAGAAAAAGGAGCTTTTCCGGGAAAAGAGTTTTAACTTTTTCCTTTATAAAAAAATAAATTGTCGACGGATTTTTACAAGTGACGACTCATAACGTGCGCATTTAATAGAGCTTTCTTTCCTTTCAAACATTTTCTAAATAAGTTAATATAAAAGGGAGTTATTCCAAATAAAGTGTTTCCAGAGTTTGGACTTGCCGAAATTTAGAAAATTCATAAAAAAAAAAATTACCTGTATTTTTCTGAAAAAGTCACGTCATTTTGCGAGGAATCGAGAGATCTACCTTTCGGTGGGACATTTTGGAGGAACAGTGTGTTCTTTCAAAAGTTATTCGAGAAAAATGAGCTTTTCCGGGGAAAAAAAAATCGCGTTTTCCCGAATAAAAAAATAATTTACGGTCGGATTTTTATAAATGACCACTCATAATGTGCGTAATCGAAAGGGCTTTCATTTTCTTCAAAGAGTTTCTAAATAACTTAATATAAAGGGAGTTATTCCAAATAAAGTGTTTCCAAAGTGGGGACTTTGACAAAATTTCGCCTCCTTCGTACGCATTTTGGATCGTCGATAATTAAAGAACGGAAGGGCCAGACTCGAACCCTTTGCAGATTCTGAAAGGTCTCGTCGAGTAGATCACGAAATATATTCGTTTGGGCCCTCCTCAGGGGCCCGCGGCCACGTGGGGGGCCAAAAACTAGGTTTTCCCGAATAAAAAAAGAACGGCTCGACGGATTTTCAAGAAATATGACTCTTTACGTGCGGAACGACGAGATCTTTCTTTTTCTTTAGAGTTTTCGAAAATCGGTTCGTTAGAACGAAAGTTATCGAGAAAAAATATGATTCCGAAGGCCGCACTTCCGGAACGTTCGAAAATTCATAAAAAAATAAATTACCGGTCTATTTTTAAAAACCTATATGTACTTTTTGCGAGGAATCGAGAGTCTACCTTTGGTGGGACATTTTGGAGAAAGGGATCGTTCTTTCAAAAGTTATTAGAGGAAAATGAGCTTTTCCGGGAAAAAATTTTTCCCGTTTTCCCGAATAAAAAAATAGTTTACGGTCGGATTTTTATAAATGACCACTCATAATGTGCGAAATCAAAAGGGCTTTCATTTTCTTCAAAGAGTGTCTAAATAAGTTAATATCGACCCGAGTTATTCCAAATAAAGTGTTTCCAAAGTGGGGACTTTGACAAAATTTCGCCTCCTTCGTACGCATTTTGGATCGTCGATAATGAAAGAACGGAAAGGGCCACGCTCTAAAACTTTACAGATTCGGAAAGGTCTCGTCGAGTAGATCACGAAAATATATTCGTTTGGGCCCCTCCTCCAGGGGGGCCCGCGGCCAAGGGGGGGGGCCAAAAACTAGGTTTTTCCCGAATAAAAAAAGAACGGCTCGACGGATTTTCAAGAAATATGACTCGTTACGTGCGGAAAAAGAAGACCTTTCCGGTTTTTAAAAGATTTTGTAAATAGGTGCAGGGGAACGAAAGTTATTCCGAAAAGAGTGTTTCGTTACACAAACGGTCGCGCCCGGTCCAGGAGACCCCACCACAGTAACTCTCGTGTTTACGGGAGTTTCCGCACCAAAACGATACCGCGGATACGTCCCGTAGAGTGGAGACACCCGTAGGAGTTTCGAAGCCCTGGCCCGAAAGGGGGCCCCGCTGGGGCCGTTCCAATCTGTTTTCCTCCGATTTTGGGGGGCCTCCGACTCACTCTCTATGGGGGCCACCCTCACACGAAGCACATATTCGGAAAGGTCTCGTCGAGTACTTTCGGAATATATATTCGTTCGGGGGCCCCCCCAGTAGGGGGGCCCCGCGGCCGAGGGGGGACCAAACACTAGGTTTTTCCCGAATAAAAAAAGAACGGCTCGACAGATTTTCGAAAGAGAGGACTCTTCGGGTGCGGAACGACGAGATCTTTCTTTTTCTTTAGAGTTTTCGTAAATCGGTCCATTAGAACGAAAGTTATAGAGAAAAAATATGATTCCGAAGGCCGCACTTCCGGAACGTTCGAAAATTCATAAAAAAATAAATTACCGGTCTATTTTTAAAACCTATATGTACTTTTGCGAGGAATCGAGAGATCTACCTTTTGGTGGGACATTTTGGAGAAAGGGATCGTTCTTTCAAAAGTTATTAGAGGAAAATGAGCTTTTCCGGGAAAAAATTTTTCCCGTTTTCCCGAATAAAAAAATAATTTACTGTCGGATTTTTACAAATGACCACTCATAATGTGCGGAATCGAAAGGGCTTTCATTTTCTTCAAAGAGGTTCTAAATAAGTTAATAAACACAGAAGTTATTCCAAATAAAGTGTTTAAAAAGTGGGGACTTTGACAAAATTTCGCCTCCTTTTTACGCATTTTGGATCGTCGATAATGAAAGAACCGAAAGGGCCACACTCGAAATCTTTACAGATTCGGAAAGGTCTCGTCGAGTAGATCAAGAAAATGTATTCGTTCGGGCCCCTGTCTCGAAGGGGACCCCGTGGACCGGGGGCCAAATCTCACACGGGCGGCTCCGACTCCTCGAGACGGAAAACTGGGGCCCGTAATTACGAACGAACGGGGCCATCCTCGAAATCTTTACATATTCCGAAAGGTCTCGTCGAGTCCTTCGAGAAAATGTGACTTTGGGAACGACAGTCCCAGAGGGGGCCCCGGAAGGGTCCCCGATCGGCCGAGGAGCGACAGGGGGGTCCCGGAACTCGGGAGTCCCCGGGAATTTCGGCTCGAAAAAATTACCGCGGGTGCTCGGGGTGGAGGAGAGCGCGACTCTGAAATTTCGAAGTCCTCCGCCCGACGGGGGGCCCCCCGCGACCCTCTGAAAATCGGGGGTTTCGTTTTTTTTACGTTTTTTCAAACGCTCGTAACTCCCGAACCGCGGGGAGGGCGGAGAAAAGGTTTGCGTTTTCGGAAAGCTCTCGGCGAGAGGAACGCGGGCCCGGAGTTTCGAAGCGACGGCGACCTCGGGGGGCCCGGGGGGCCCGAAAGCGCCGAAACGAAAAAATTCGTAAAAAAAATAAAAAAGTTTTTTCGTTTCCGCCTCCGTGTTCGCGTCCCGCGTCTCGCGACGGACCGGGAGCCCGATTTTGGAACGCGAGAAGCGCTTTGTTCGGGAGGTAGGCTCGTTCTCTCTAAAAAAGTGGTAAAACACAAGGTTTTCCCTCATAAAAACGGCCCGACGGATTTTCGAAAAACAGAACTCGTCGCGTGCGGAACGACGAGATCTTTCTTTTTCTTCAGAGTTTTCGTAAATCGGTGCACCGGAACGAAAGTTATTCGAAAAAAACGAATTCCGAAGGCCGCACTTCCGGAACGTTCGAAAATTCATAAAAAAATAAATTACCGGTCAATTTTTAAAAACTATACGTACTTTTGCGAGGAATCGAGAGATCTACCTTTTGGTGGGACATTTTCGAGGAACAGTGTGTTCCTTCAAAAGTTACTAGAGAAAAATGAGCTTTTCCGGGAAAAAATTTTTCCCGTTTTCCCGAATAAAAAAATAACTTACGGTCGGATTTTCACAAATGACACTTTTTAATGTGCGCATTTAATAGGGCTTTCATTTTCTTCAAAGAGTTTCTAAATAAGTTAATAAACACAGAAGTTATTCTAAATAAAGTGTTTAAAAAGTGGGGACTTTGACAAAATTTCGCCTCCTTCGTACGCATTTTGGATCGTCGATAATTAAAGAACGGAAAGGGCCACGCTCTAAAACTTTACAGATTCGGAATGGTCTCGTCGAGTAGATCACGAAAATATTCGTTTGGGCCCCTCCTCCAGGGGGGCCCGCGGCCCGTGGGGGGGGCCAAAAACTAGGTTTTTCCCGAATAAAAAAAGAACGGCTCGACGGATTTTCAAGAAATATGACTCTTTACCTGCGGAACGACGAGATCTTTCTTTTTCTTTAGAGTTTTCGAAAATCGGTGCACCGGAACGAAAGTTATCGAGAAAACATGTGTTTCGGTAGGCCGCACTTCCGGAACGTTCGAAAATTCATAAAAAAATAAATTACCTGTATTTTTCTAAAAACTATATGTACTTTTGCGAGGAATCGAGAGATCTACCTTTCGGTGGGACATTTTGGAGGAACAGTGTGTTCTTTCAAAAGTTATTCGAGAAAAATGAGCTTTTCCGGGAAAAAATTTTTCCCGTTTTCCCAGATAAAAAAATAATTTACGGTCGGATTTTTACGAATGACCACTCGTAATGTGCGGAATCGAAAGGGCTTTCATTTTCTTTAAAGAGTTTCTAAATAAGTTAATAAACACGAGAGTTATTCAAATAAAGTGTTTCCAAAGTGGGACTTTGACAAAATTTCGCCTCCTTTTACGCATTTTGGGTCGTCGATAATGAAAGAACCGAAAGGGCACACTCGAAATCTTTACAGATTCGGAAAGGTCTCGTCGAGTAGATCAAGAAAATGTATTCGTTCGGGCCCCTGTTCGAAGGGAGACCCCCTGGGCCGGGGGGCCCAACCCACACGGGGCGGCTCCGACTCCTCGAGACGGAAACTGGGGGCCCGTAATTCACGAACGAACGGGGCCATCCTCGAAATCTTTACATATTCCGAAAGTTGCCCCAGTCGAGTCCTTCCTTCTCGAGAAAATGCGACTTTGGGAACGACAGTCCCCAGAGCGAGCCCCCGAAGGGGGGTCCCTGATCGGCCGAGGAGCGACAGGGGGGGTCCTGAACTCGGGAGTCCCGGAATTTCGGCCGAAAATGACACGCGGGTGCTCGGGGTGGAGGAAAGCGCGACTCGAAATTCGAAGTCCTCCGGCCCGACGGGGCCCCCGCGACCCTCTCTGAAAATCAGTTCCTGTTTTTACGCCGTTTTTCAAACGTGCTCGTAACTCCCGAACCGCGGAGGGCGGAGAAAAGGTTTGGTAAGCTGGAAAGCTCTCGGCGAGAGTGAACGCGGCCCGGAGTTTCGAAGCGACTTTGGCGACCTTGGGCCTGGGGCCCTGGAAAGCGCCGAAACGAAAAAAAAAATTCGTAAAAAATAAAAATGTTTTTTCGTTTCGCCTCCGGATTCGCGCGTCCCAGTCTCGCGACGGACCGGGAGCCCCGCATTTGGAACAAACGCGAGAAGCGCTTCGTTCGGGAGGTAGGTTTGCCCCTTCTCTAAAAAGTGGTAAACACAAGATTTTCCTCATAAAAGCAAAAACGGCTCCGATGGATTTCGAAAATGAACTCCGTCGCGTGCGGAACGACGAGATCTTTCTTTCAGAGTTTTCGTAAATCAAAAATCGGAACGAAAGCATTCTGAAAACGAATCGAAGGCCGTACTTCCGGAAATCGTTTTGAAAAATCTTATAAAAAAATAAGTTTACCTATATTTTCTAAAAAGTCATGCACTTTTGCGAGGAATCGAGAGATCTACCTTTTGGTGGGACATTTTCGAGGAACAGTGTGTTCCTTCAAAAGTTACTAGAGAAAATATTTTTCCGGAAAATTTTTCCTGCTTTTCCTTGAATAAAAAATACTTACGGTCGGATTTTTTTATAAATGACCACTCATAACGTGCGCAATCCAGGCTTCTTCAATTTCTTCAAAGGTTTCTAAATAAGCAATAAACACAAAAGTTATTCCAAATAAAGTGTTTCCCAAAGTGGGGACTTTGACAAAATTCCTCCTTCTGTACGCAGGCATTTTGATCGTCGATAATTAAAGAACGGAAAGGGCCACGCTCTAAAAACTCTTTACAGATCTGGAATGGTCTCGTCGAGTAGATCACGAAAATATATCGTTCGGGCCCCTCCTCCAGGGGGGCCCGCGGCCAAGGGGCCAAAACTAGGTTTTTCCCGAATAAAAAAAAGAACGGCTCGACGGATTTTCCAAATATAACTCTTAGCCGTAAAGGAACGACGAGATCTTTCTTTTCTTTAGAGTTTCGAAAATCGGTGCACACCGGAACGAAAGTTATGGAGAAAACATGTAAGCCTGTAGGCCGTGCACTCTGAATTGCCTGAAAATTCATATAAAAATAAATTCGTTATTTTTTTCTAAAAAAGTTATGTACTTTTGCGAGGAATCGAGAGATCTTACCTTTTGGTGGACATTTTAAGAAAGGGATTGTTCTTTTCAAAAGTTACAGGAGTGAAAATGAGCTTTTCCCTGGGAAAAAAATTTTTTCCGTTTTCCCGAATAAAAATAATTTACGGTCGGATTTTATAAATGACAACTCATAACGTGCGTAATCGAAAGGGCTTTCATTTTCTTCCAAAGCAGCTTCTCTAAATAAGTTAATATAAAAGGGAGTTATTCCAACAAAGTGTTTCCCAAAGTGTGGGGACTTCGACAAAAAATTCCCCGCCTTTTGACGGCATTTGGATCGTCGATAATGAAAGAAACGGAAAGGGCCACGCTCTAAAAAACTTACAGATTCGGAAAGGTCTCGTCGAGTAGATCACGAAAATATATTCGTTTGGGCCCTCCTCCAGGGGCTTCTCCGCGGCTGGTGGGGCCCGGGGGGCTCTATCCCCGGCGGAGTGCGACGGTCGATCTCCCCGCCCACCCGGGCCGACGCGCCTCTCTCGGTCCACAATCTCCGCCGGTCCGCTCGGTCGAGTCCAACTCCCATCGACCAAGTCCAATTCCTGTCGGTCCAATCTGACTCGCTCCAATCCCCTCCTCGGTCCCTCGGCCTCGACCCCGACCGTTCCTCCTCGGTCCGCTCCGGCCTCGTCCCGGACCGTCGCTCCTCGGTCCGGACCTCGTGACCCCCATGCCGTTTTAGTCCGACGACGACTTCGCCCGTCCCGCTGGGCCAGAATCTCCCGGTCCAACCTTCCGTCGGTCCGCTAATACAATGCTTCCGGTCGAGTCCAACTCATCGACCGTCCGGAGCTGGACCGTCCCTCCTCGGTCCCATCGGCCTCGTCCTGGACTGTCGCTCCTCGGTCCGCCTGGCCTCGTCCCGGAATTAAAGAACGGAAAGGGCTACGCTCTAAAACTTTGCAGATTCTGGAAAGGTCTCGCCGAGTAGATCAAGAAAATATATTCGTTTTGGGCCTCCGAGGCAGCCTGCGGCCCGTGGGGCCAAAATCCAGGTTTTTCCCGAATAAAAAAGAACGGCTCAATGGATTTCAAGAAATATGACTCTTTACGTGCGGAACGAGATCTTTCTTTAGGCTTCGGAAAGCACCGGTCCATTAGAACGGAAAGTTACTCCAGAAACATATGATTCCGGAAGGCCGCACTTCCGAACGTTCCGAAAATTCATAAAAATAAATTAATGGTCTATTTTTAAAAAAGTTATGTACTTTTGCGAGTGTGAATCGAGGAGATTCACCTTTCGGTGGGTTACCTTTGGAGGAACAGTGTGTTTCAAAAGTTATTCGAGAAAAATGACCTTCTGGGAAAAAATTTTCCTGTTTTCTCCCCGAATAAAAATAAATTTATTTGGTCGGATTTTTACGAATGACCACTCGTAATGTGCGGAATCGAAAGGGCTTTCATTTTCTTGCAAAGAGTTTCTAAATAAGCACAAAACACGAGTATTCCAAATAAAAGTGTTTTCCAAAGTGGGACTTTGACAAAATTTCGCCTCCCCGTACGCATTTTGATCGTCCATAATTAAAAGAACGGAAAAGGCCACGCTCTAAAACTTTGCAGATTCTGGAAAGGTCTCGTCGAGTAGATCAAGAAAATATATATTCGTTTGGGCCCTCCAGGGGCCTGCGGCCTGGGGCCGTAAACTAGGTTTTCCCGGACAAAAAGAACGGCTCGACGGATTTTCAAGAAATATGACTTTACGTGCGGAACGACGAGATCTTTCTTTTCTTTAGAGTTTTCGAAAATCGGTCCATTAGGAACGAAAGTTGGTCGAGAAAACATAAGTGATTCCGAAGGCCGCACTTCCGGAACGTTCGAAAATTCATAAAAAATAAATTACCGCTGTTTTTCTAAAAAGGTTACGTACTTTTGCGAGGAATCGAGATCCTACCTTTTGGTGGGACATTTTGAGAAAGGGATCGTTCTTTCCAAAAAGTTATTAGAGGAAAGTAACGAGCTTTTCCGGAAAAATTTTCCCGTTTTCCCGGATAAAAAATAATTTACGATCGGATTTTTATAAATGACCACTCATAATGTGCGCAATCGAAAGGGCTTTCATTTTCTTCAAAGAGTTTCTAAATAACTTAATATAAAGGGAGTTATTCCAAATAAAGTGTTTCCAAAGTGGGACTTTGACAAATTTCGCCTCCTTTTGACGGCATTTTAGATCGTCGATAATTAAAGAACGGAAAGGGCCACGCTCTAAAACTTTACAGATTCGGAAAGGTCTCGTCGAGTAGATCACGAAAATATATTCGTTTTGGCCCTCCTCAGGGGCCGCGCATGGGGGTCAAAACTAGGTTTTCCCGAATAAAAAGAACGGCTGACAAATTTTTCAAGAAATACGACTCGTTACGTGCGGAAAAGAAGACCTTTCCGGTTTTAAAAGATTTTGTAAATAGGTGCAGGGGAACGAAGTTATTCCGAAAGAGTTTTTCGTTACACGAACGGTCGCGCCCGGTCAGGAGACCCACCACAGTAACTTCGTGTTTCGGGAGTTTCCGCACCAAAACGATACCGCGGAAACGTCCGTAGAGTGGAGAACACCCGTAGGAGTTTCGAAGCCCTGGCCGAAAGGGGGCCCGCTGGGGCCCTTCAATCTGTTTTCCTCCGATTTTGGGGGCCTCCGACTCACTCGCTATGGGGGCCACGTCACACAAAGCATATTCGGAAGGTCTCGTCGAGTACTTTCGGAATATATATTCGTTCGGGGCCCCGCAGGGCACCCGACGAGGGGCCCAAACACTAGGTTTTCCCGAATAAAAAGAACGGCTCGACGGATTTTCAAAAGAGAGGACTCTTCGGGTGCGGAACGACGAGATCTTTCTTTTTCTTTAGAGTTTTCGAAATTCGGTCCATTAGAACGAAAGTTATCGAGAAAAAATATGATTCCGAAGGCCGCACTTCCGGAACGTTCGAAAATTAATAAAAAAATAAGTTACCTATATTTTTCTAAAAAAGTCATGCACTTTTGCGAGGAATCGAGAGATCTACCTTTTGGTGGGACATTTTGGAGAAAGGGATCGTTCTTTCAAAAGTTATTAGAGGAAAATGAGCTTTTCGGGAAAAATTTTTCCCGTTTTCCCGAATAAAAACTAATTTACTGTCGGATTTTACAAATGACCACTCATAATGTGCGGAATCGAAAGGGCTTTCATTTTTCTTCAAAGAGGTTCTAAATAAGTTAATAAACACGAGAGTTATTCCAAATTAAGTGTTTCCAAAGTGGGGACTTTGACAAAATTTCGCCTCCTTTTGACGGCATTTTGGATCGTCGATAATGAAAGAACGGAAAGGGCCACGCTCTAAAACTTTACAGATTCGGAAAGGTCTCGTCAGTAGATCACGAAAATATATTCGTTTGGGCCCCTCCTCCAGGGGTCCCGCGGCCGTGGGGGCCGGGGGTTCCCCATCCCGGCGGAGTGCGACGGTCGACTCCCGCCCACCTCGGGCCGAGCCTCGGTCCAATCTCTCCGCCGGTCCAATAAAAAATG
>BMAV01026024.1:0-24483 GCA_019973955.1 Trichonephila inaurata madagascariensis
AAAAGGACCTTACAGTGTTAGCGAAGGATTTACTTATTTAAAAGGACTTGATTTTTATTCCTTCTTCTCCCACCCCAACACATCACATACACTCGCTTACGTGTTAAACGGTGGCATTGGGGGAGCGAATCGCATAAATTTTAATCGGCATTTAAGTGATTAATTATAAACTATGCAAATAATCAAGGTAAGTGTTAATTCTTGCATATACTTTTATATATGACAAGCCCATGTAGACACTGTTAATATTATTAAACTTGTTCTTAACTTAGTATTATTAAATTACTCATAAAACACAGTGCGCAGTTCTGATATATTTATAGGTGTATTATATTAGTGTAAATGTGCACTGTATATTTTTTTTATTATGTCAGAATGTATTTTGCTTCATAACTTTCAGTAAATTAATAATTTTTTAAATGATCTTTTGTGTTCAACTTTTCAATAGGCTCGCGTCCCCCTCATAGGGTTTCACGCCCCCAGGGTAGCGTGCCCCACAGTTTGAGAAACACTGCTCTAACGGATATCAAGCTCTGCTAATGAACCTTTGACTTGAAACAGGGTCTTAAATAGTGCCTATTCCATTCAATTCTATTGTAATATGACATTTTTAATGTGACCATATGAATTCATTGCCTGATGTTGTATTACAATACTCAAAGCATTTTTAAACATAGTTTGAATAATGGGCATTTAAATGTTGAAAGTAAGTTAAAACACCTTGACAGGTCGTCTGCGACAAATTGAGAAAATTCGCGACCCCCAATATTTTACTTCCTTTGCTTTTTTCTGGAAAGAAACGCTGAAATGATCCTTGTTTTAATAAAATCTATGCTGTCACCTTGAAACTGCAAATTAACATTAATTTTAGTAAATAAATCTGTTAAATAGGTAAAATCTGGTTTCCACTAGATTACGTTTTCTAATAAAATTAAAGTCTCGATCTGGTTCAATGAGAACCACTATGATAGACGTCTAATTACACTCACCTCTTGGACCCCCAAATTACTTTTATCACTGACATGGACACGTTGCATTTCATCATAGACTCCTGGGGTCGATATAGACCTTTTTCGGAATCATTGATCAAATGCCACTAAAAAATTAAATAAAGTTATTCTCAATGCGAATTAAATCTGCGCAATTTTATTTTCGATTTTAAGAAATATTAAGTTTATTGTGATTTTATCCCGTTGAAAATCCTGGGGTAATAAACGATGGGAAAGCATAAAACAAGGTTTTATCTGAATAAAGCTTCGCTCAGATGTCCTCTCACAATAAACATTGTTTATCGAAGGAGCAGGTGTCCCAATGAAGTCAGTGCTCATTTTATTATGCGGTGTCCTTTTACGAGGGTCGTAAAAAGGCCCGCTCGTCCGAGACAATGTGCTTCGGAATGGAGAGGGAGGGTTGACGCTCCCCCTACTGCTCCACGAGAGCTCCTGTGCGGAGATCGATTGGGTCGTAAATAACGCCGCCGGTAGCTGGGTACAAAGTTACTGGAGGGTGAAACGATGCTCGCGTTTGTGGCAAGATTCATTCCATTTTTGTGATTCCGGTCTGAAATCTGCTCGTGGAAATTCGATTTAAGACTCCCTCCCTCCCTTCCGGAATAGCCCTCGAGTTGCTTTTGGAGCAACACGAATAAACACTCGCTCGTCCCCTCCTGAATTTCTGAGCATTACATTCGTCCTCGGGAGCTCCGATAATTCTTGTCAAATAGAAGGTGTTCAATAAATGACATAGGGAAAATGGCTGTTTCCCCATCCCCTTTATTCGTTACTTTTCCCTCCCATCGAAATAAATGAGTCTGATATGCATAAATAAATGAGGTTGTGTTTGATAGTTTTCATATAATGAAATACAGTGGTGCACACAAGGGGGGCCTTGAATTTTTTTTCGATTGATTAAATTACTTTGTATATAGTACATAAAATTTAATTATTCGTTATTAATAATAATTTTTATTAATTAATGCTAATTATTTATTGAATAATTAATTTTTTACTGTTTTTTGTTCCCGAAAATTGACAAAATTAAAAGAATATATTGGGTGGCGTATTAGAGCGTGATACGGGAATGGCGAACTTTCGACCCTGCCCCCCAGTGGCGTAGCGTGGACTTTCGCAGGCTGGGGCCGACCGGAAATTTGTCGCCTCTCTTTTTTAATTATTAGTCAAGAAAATTAGTAAACGGGAAAAAAGCAGCTTTAAATTTTTTTATTGATTAAAAATGCACTTTTCGTGTTTTTTCATAGCAAAATCTTTTATACAAGTGTCAATATCAATATTTAAGTTATGTTCAATTGCTAGAATAGGTAAATTTGTGTTAGCTTTAACGTAGACATAGTCGGTCTGAGATAATTTTCGATTAATTTTAGCTTAGAGAAGCTTATCTTGCAACTGGTATTACAGATGGCAGACAGTAGCGCACACAGGAATTTTTCAAGGGGGTCCGGGGTCGAAAGTTCACCAATCTTGTATCATGCTCCTTTTGATTTTGTCGATTTTCGGGAACAAAACACAGTAAAAAACTAATTATTGAATAAATAATTAGCATTAATTAATAAAATTAATCATTAATAACAAATATTTAATTAAATTTTACGTACTATATACTTAGAATTATAATCAATTGGAAAAAAATCAAGGGCCTTGGGACCCCCAGGACCCCACCCTTGTGTGCGCCACTGATGGCAGATGATAAAAAAATTCTCAACATTATGACAATGTTTGGTAAGCCATCTTCAAATTTGGACTCAATAATATATTTTAACAAACCCAGAGAGCCGGACCTAATGAGTTCTTTTTTACAACCGTCTGTTGCAGCTACGAAAGCTTGTAGACGTACTCGCTCAAGTTGGAATTTTCTTTTTTATTAATGTCTTGAGGAGCTTGATCTAAGTTTGTCCACGCTCAAAATCACTTCAAGCCTTAAAAATGCATATTTTTGCGCTATAGATTCTGCAATCGTTGGAATCTTTCTTGAATTTCAGCAGTTATTGTGCCTATTGAAGAAAACATTGTTCGCCTCAAGTCATCTTCGTACGATAACTGAACATCTTTACTTCCGTCGCCAAATATATGCTTCCTCCTGATTCGTCTTGGGGATTCAAAAGAAATAAATGTCAAGCTCTTCACATAAACTTTTAGCATATATAAAAGCGTCACCCACGAATTCCTCTCGTTTTGCTTCTAATACGATCTGCAAAACACGTATTTTTTGTGCACATTGATGGATACTTAGTCCCTCTGTTTGCAAATAATTTTGAGCATCTTTGAATTCACATAGTACCGGTTGCCAAAAGCCTAAGTAACATTAAAATGAATGCGATGGCATAGCGACTAATCAACTTCCTGCATCTGTGCGTGTATCAAAGCTTTCACTCGTTTCCGTCAGTTTCGTCGCGTGGGAGCAATTTGGAGTTTGAAATATTTTTTGAATTTAAATATCGTGGTGGTTGCCGCCACGCCGCCCCTTTTCGAATTCCGCCCGGGACCATGGTCCCCTCTGCACCTCCCAAGTTACACCTCTGCCACCCTCTTTCCTTGAAAAATTCCTGTGTGTGCCACTGATGAAATATGAATATTTATTTCCAGTGACGCACATAGGAATTTTTCAAAGGGGGGGGATCCAGGGTCTTTCATCACTGAAGTTCTGTGTGGAGTTTTTTAAGGGATCGCCATTTCCTGCTACCATTCCGGATCTAAAATCAAGAATCTGCGCTGCAATTAATTGGATCGATGCTGACTAATCTGTTGTAAGAACTGATTAACCGATGGGACATTTACAACGTAACGAAAGGAAGCCACAGTGAACATTTGTGTGTGTGACAATGGTAAACTTGAACTATTTCTCTATATTACAACAATATGTACTACTTTATTTTTCCTGTAAATTACGTGCAATAAATCATTCTTTTGCCCTACTCATTTGTTGATAACCTGTATATAAATGTAAATACTCATACGTACTTACACCCTTATTATCGTTCTTGTACGACTTTTTTCGAATTTAATTTTAAGGGGTGTTTGAAAGACGTATAACAACATGCCACCTTTTTATGGTGCAAGTCGTATATTTTTTCTCGTTTTTTTCCCCCAAATTTTCCACGGTTCTTGTTTTCTTCTTCTTTTGAGTTGTGTACGGTTTTTCTCGAAATGTATCGTTGACGCGGCAACCAAGTGATCATGGTCACGAACTTCTGGCCGGTGCGTCATGAATTCAAATCCTTGTGCAATTAAAGATCCACCGTGTAGAGGAGCTGATCAGTGGCGTAGCTTATCAATGGGCTAGGCGGTGCCATGCACTGGGGCCCTCAAGCTCAGGTTGCCCCTTCGCACTCTTACCACCAAGCAAGCCGAATTTGCTATAATTTCTCCCACATTTAAGATATACTAACTATAACTATAATCATGGCAACTCAATTGATAGTAATTTCGAACTTGTAGGGAATTCCCCTAAATTTTTATTGTTGTTTGTACAGTATTGTGAGCTTAACTTATTGAAAAGTTTATATTATTGTCAATTTTTTCATTATACTATAAACTGTTACTTGAAAATAAGCTTCAAGTACCACGAAATAATCCTACCATATCAATTAATACATCTAAAAAAAACCCTACTATCTTTAATTAACCGTCTGTAAAAAAGCAATTCCTTTATTTTTAATAGCAATATCATTCATAATAAGCTAGTTTTCTGATTCAATATTTCACAATCTACTTGCATCTGCAATGGACTGATGTACCATAATCCTCCTCCCCCTCCTCTGTTCTTTTGCAGGGGTCTTTTTTTTTAAAAAAAAATTATTATATTAATATTGTGTTAATTTTTCGTGTTCATGCATACTTTTTGTATCGTTTCCTCTTTATCTTGGTGGACCATTTTGTAGCTCTAAGCCCTTTGGTGGGTGAGTTCGATCCTCCCCAGTAAATAAATAACCAAGGATTTCCCCCAACGACGTTTTGTAGCTTATCGCTTTTAACGTCAGTATGTACTCGAGTGCATACGAATTGTGTATTAGATAAATTAGAAGACTCAATTATGGATAAAAAAAAAAGAAAGAAACCCAGTCGTGTTCGTTTAAACGCAAGCAACGCCAAAGTAAAGAAGATAGTAAACAAAGATCGCCCAAAATTGACAACTTTCTTAGCCTTCTGCGAGTTCTTCTGTGTGTGGTCCAAGTATTTCTGTTAATAATGAAATATACACATATATGTAGGTAGTGCGTAGCTTTGTTTTTCTAAATATTCCTATTTTTTTACTTGAGATAGGGCCCTCAATTCTTTTTTTTTTGCACCAGAGCCTTTGGATACCAAGCTACGCCACTGGAGCTGATACTCGTTTGGGTGCAAGCTCAGGTGTCGTCCTTTATAACTGACTGAGGCTTAAATTTGAGACAGCCCGTCGCCAACAGTCCATTCCGCGTTATTTCGTCTTTAGCTTCGCCAATAGCTTTGTTTCGTCTTTTGACTGGGCAAGATCGTTTGAATGCCCTTTTTAAGATTCGACTCAAGAACTCTGCAGACAGTACTCTTTGTAACTTTGGACAGTCCATGGATAGAGACTCTATTGACGAATGTACATTGCACTATTATCTTTTAATTCCATTGTTCCAATTGTATTGGGAAGCTAGATGGAGACGAACGACTTAGTGGCCAAATGTCTGGCTTTTGTATAAATAAAACAAGGTCATCAAAACAAGTAAACAAGCAAATAATAATAATAATAAAAAAGATTAAGAGCATTATAAGATTAGAGTACCTTTACGGATATATTAAAATGAACGTCGCAACAATAATTGCAAATGTCAAGATCAGATGCACGAGAACCATTTTCGTATTCGGTGTATTTCTCAATTACATCCCGTACTGCTGAGTCAATATGTGAATTAGCCACTGATGCTAACTGTTCATTAGACATTAAAAGCGAAGGGAAACGAAATGTAAACCGAAACATTCATTTTATGGAATAGGCGAAATTTCTTTTTCTCTCTGTGTGTGCACGAGTATTTCGTGAT
The DNA here is from genome assembly GCA_019973955.1 of Trichonephila inaurata madagascariensis. Taxonomy (NCBI): domain Eukaryota; kingdom Metazoa; phylum Arthropoda; class Arachnida; order Araneae; family Nephilidae; genus Trichonephila; species Trichonephila inaurata. The sequence continues at coordinate 6,023 of BMAV01026024.1, forward strand.
GGAAAATACTTTTTTACCCGATTGTGGTAGTTGTAACAACACACAATACCCGCACAGCTGTGGCATTGCAGCTGCTCTTAGAAATGAAGAATAACACGCTAAATACTTGGATTCTTTTTAGAAAATTCCTCATGATGCATTGTTTAGATAGATGCCATTTCGTGTAACTCGGTTGAAAACTATCTCTGCTTTTTATCAAGGAATCGGGATAAAAAAAAGTTTTACCCTGGGCGATTAACGTCTCTCAATAAATATAATTTTGTGTGGTTATGTGGCATATACATTCATTTGTGCTGTGTTGGGGGTTCAAACATTTGGTAAAAAATACCATATCTATATCTATCGATCCAACTATATAGCTACTTACATAAATGAGAAAAGTGAGACTCCCTCGCTCATGACGATACCTTCAGACAACAGCGCACACAGGAATTTTTCAAGGGGAGGGTCTAGGGTCGAAAGTCCATCCTTCTTGTATCAGCTTCTTTTGATTTTGTCGATTTTGGGAACCAAAAAGAGTAAAAACTAATTATTGAATAAATAATTAGCATTAATTAATAAAATTAATCATTAATAACAAATATTCAATTAAATTTTACGTACTATATACTTAGAATTATAATCAATCGGAAAAAATATCAAGGACTTTGGGGGGACCCCTAGAAGCCCCCCCCCCTTAGTGTGTGCCACTGCCTTCAGAACTGTCAGACCTATGGCATTGAAATTTGGTAGGCTTCTTCTTTTGTAGAATAGAAATCCACTAAAAATGAATTTTGCAAAAATGCACTCCCAAGGGACGTTTTAGATAAATATTCTCGTCTCGGAACTATTAGACCATTAGCCGTGAAATTCGGCATTTATGTTTCTTTTCTTCAATGGAGAACCACTAAAAAGGATTTTATAGAAATCGTTTCCTATGGGGGAAGGTGCGGAGAGTTATTGAGGAGTACAGATAAATAAAATTCCCGTTTTCCAAGTACTAAATCTACAATAATGAAATTTGGTATGTATGTTTCTTTTTTAAATTAATTTCAGACAAATACAATAATACTTCTAGAGTAACTCATATATAATTGTATAGTATTTAACTTAACACACTCTATAATTATTTTAGTGCAAATATTTAATATTCTTTGTATGTTTTAATATTCTTTTATTGTATTATAATAAAAGTTTAAAAAGCGTTGAAAAATATAAAGCTATTATATATAAATAAAATGTGCAGTTTTAATGAATAGGGGGATGAGCTTTTGGATACTTGTAACTACACAAACTTCATAGAGAACGTGTATTTCTTCTCGATTTTTTTATTGTAGCTCGTGGAACCCTTGGGTATGAAACACAGTTTGATGACCACTGCTGTAAAGCATCACTATTTTTATGTTACAGTATCTGTTTTTGTTTCCTTTACCTTCGGTACACAAGAGTGTTTTGAATGTGAGAAAATTAAAAAAAAAAAAAAACATTATTTCTATTCATTCTCTACCTCTCATGGGGCTCACCTTCTTTAGGTGAGTACGGGTGTCACACACAATCCCGAGGTACCCTAGTGATCTTTTTCTTTTCCCAAGGGGTCTGTCTGAAAAAATTCTGTAAAATCAACAAATCAACCTGAAATAGAAATAAAAATGGCTCCACATAAACCGCGAAAAAGTTGATCTATACACAGTAGCGCACACAGGAATTTTTCAAGGGGGGAGGGGTCCAGGGTCAAAAGTCCCCCATTTTTGTGTCATGCTCCTTTTGATTTTGGGAACAAAAAAGAGTAAAAAACTAATTATTGAATAAATAATTATAGCATTAATTAATAAAATTAATCATTAATAACAAATATTTAATTAAATTTTACGTACTATATACTTAGAATTATAACCAATCGGAAAAAAAAATCAAGGAGGGGTCCGGACCCCTAGGACATCTCCCTTGTGTGCGCCACTGCCTATGCACGATTCCTTGGACGATGATATGACAGGTATGAAGCGGATGAATACGTCTTGCCGGAATATTGGTAAGAAAGTAACGAGAAATATTTAAATACGTTAACTGCAACACGTCACAAAAACAGTAGAAACTAATTTTTATTTATAAAACTTTTACTGTAAACTCACTTTTTAAACTATTTTAACGCTATCTGTTTTTTGTTTTTTTTTATGATTTTATCTGATTTGGTGAAGGTTATCCCCCACCAAAATGTTTGATATTTTATCATTATAATATGATTTTAAGCTTGATTTATGTCTCACGTTCTATTGAAATGTCTTGTCCCTAACTCACTTTAGATATTTTACTATGTGTTTTAATATTTTAACAAATGTTTGGCGCAGCATAACCAGAATTGGCTCATGCTCCAAAAAACCCCAAACTCACTCACTCACTATTCATTCTGTAGGTTATTGTTCGTAATTCCTTTCTAATAGGTTCGACTCCACCCCTCCCAATTTGAAGAAAAAGAAATCCTGGACCTTACCACTTGTCACTGGAAATAAAATAACAAAATTATTTATTTTTTTCGTCCTCAGTGAATAAAAGAAAGATCGCCTCGCGTACTCCATTAAAGCAGATGAAAAAGTAACATAGACGTTATGAGCCTCCGTTTATCAAGAGAGGAGCATGTTAATTCCGCCAGTCACCATGGCAACCACAGCTGTTAAAGAGAAACATAGTGTGTCGGTGCCACCACTGCCCCCGTTTCTGACAAGCCCGACTGTCCCTAATGGATTCCTGTCCGCAACCCGTGACCCCGCTTCATTCCACTCGTGATCATGATGTCTCTTGGAGTGCAGGATATACATCACCCCTAATAACGTCATCGCTTCCAGGGCAAATAGGATCCGTTGCTCGGGGAATAAACAGTATCCATGTGTTTCTTAAAATGGAAATGAAAACACCCCAACATAATTGCTTATGCGTATAAAAATTTTAATGATTTTCGCAAAGTTTAAAAAATAAATTTACGAGAATGTAAACAGAAAAGAAATTTTCTTTATTTAAGTTTCTTTTTTTTTTTTACAAAAAAGTTTTACAAAAGAAACTCTTTTGTTGTTGTTTCTAATGCCCCCTTTTTTTAGGGCGGGGGATCAAGGGCCAAAAAATTCATCGGAAGGGACTATAATTTATGACCCTTTGACATCATGCAGGTGAAGAACTTTGTTTCCGTTCCAAAAATTTTGGGGGGCCTCGGTTTAGTGGCGGTATCGGATCAGGGCTGGCCTGCTTGAGTCGATTTCCAGCCCCCAAAGACCCGCGGGGGGCGCGATGACAAATCGGAGTTCAAACGTCCCCCGTTGGTGGTGGATATTTGGGGGGGAAAGTCCCGTCTTTTTGGGGTTCAAAAACAAGTCCCCAAAAAGCCCCTGTACCAGGGAGAAATATTCACTCACCCCTCCCCACCCAAATTTGAGGGGAGCACCCGGGGTGGGGGCCTCGGGGGTTTTTCCCCCTTTCCACCATTTCACGGGGGAATTGGGGCCATCCGGAAGTGGAGGACAATTGGCGATGCCGTTCCCCTTCAACCCCGGAGAAAGCATGGATATTTGTAAATGTATAGTGCCTTTGCGGCAGGGGGGGTTACTCTAAATAGCCGTCAAGCCAGAAACTCTTTTTCGACAGATAATCCAACTCTATGACTAATGGAAGGGAAACATTGACTGAGTATTTACTCAAAACTATAAGTTTTTATACATCTCAGTCTATGGACAGTGAGACGCAAAATTTCGAGTCCCTGGGCCCTATGAAAGAGGCCCCACCCCTTTCGACCCTTCCCCAAGGGGGAAAGTAATATCAAAATGTCTAAAATAAAATATCAAAAATATTATTACATGACTGAAAGGAAGCAAAACAAAATTCATTGACATAATAAAAAATAAAATACACATTTCCTCTGTTATAATATACTTATAAATGTATTAGTACTGCGCTATATGTATTTGATAATTTAACAATACTAATCTAGGGACAAGTTTAATAATTACCAGTGGTGACATTGCCTCGTCATATATGAAGTTTTTTACACGAAATTTAATACTTATCTTCATAATTTATACAATTTTTAATGAAAACCCAATTGTAGTTTTAGCGCCAAAGTACATCATTATTGCATTCGATACATTGTTATCATATAAAGAGGGGGGTGCGATGAAAATTATGACTGAAAATTGGGTCGCAAATACTGAAAGTTTGAGAAATACTGACATAAGGGCCTAGATGATACTATATAGTAGCGTATATATAACAGGCAGTATGTAGTACATGTTGTTAAATACTCGTACAAACAATAACCCGTAACAAATAAATGCGCGTAACTCACAATCTCACAAATCTAGGCTCAAACCGACTCGGCCATTCAACCGAAAGAGGGTAGGCGAAGACCTAGAAAGACCGACGGACGCAACATCTTGTTTCAGTAGGCATATTGTTTGAAATTCTCAGTTCTTCGGAGAACATGCCCGGAAATAGCACTTGACAATTATGTCACGTCCATCGTTCATTCTAAGCCATAGCCTACCCTCATTCTGTTGAAAGGCAGTAAGTCAGTGCTTCTCAAAGTTTCAATATTAACGACCCAATATTGAATCATAATTTTCATCGCCCCCCTCCATACAATAAAAATGTTCTGAATTCAATAATACTATACTTTGATGCTAAACTACAATACGACTTTAACCTTTTAAGTCCCACCGGCGTATGTAAACGTCTCGCTCACCAGTGCGTTAATTGTCTGCGACGTATATATACGTCTTTCCGAAGTAAGATCTTTTTTGTGCACTGCTATCCATAACATTATTTAATAGGCTTTGGAATGCAATAAAATTATCTTGACAGTGTTTGCGAAGGATTTACTTATTTTAGAGAATTTTCTTGTTTATTCCTTCTGTACCACCTCCCCCAATACATCACATCCCCTCGCCTACGTGATAAACGGTGGCTTTTGGAGAGAATACTATAATTTTTAATCGGCATGAAAGAGATAAATTATAAATCGTTCAAATTATATCAAGAGAAGTGTTAATTTGTGTATATAATTTTATATATGATAAGCCCATGGGTCACTGTTAATATTATTAAACTTGTTGTTATAGTATTGTTAAATTAATTATAAAATACATTATGTAGTACTGATATAATTATAAGTGTACTATATCACCTCAAATATGTATTTCATTTTTTATTACGTCAGACTGTATTTTTTATTTGTTTACTTTCAGTAAATTGATACTTTTTAAAAATAATCTTTTTAGTTTTCGACTTCTCAATAGGCTCGCGGCCCCCTCCTAGAGTTACATCGCCCCCTAGGGGGCGCGCCCCACATTTTGAGAAAAGCTGCAGTAAGTAGTGAGCCGAATCGGTTTGAGCCCAGATTTGTGAGGTTGCGAGTTACGCACATTTATTTGTTACTGGTTATTGTTTGGGCGAGTATTTGACAACGTATAGCTTACACTGTCTGCTTTATACTAGTATTGCCAGTTATGTATACGCTACTAATGTACAGAAGGCAGTGCATAGCCCTTGGTCATAGGTGGAGCTTCGCCTTGTTCTTGAATCATTCTCAAGATCATTATCATTTTAATTATCAAGTGCTATCTCCAGGCATATTCCCCAAGCGAAAAACTAAGAATTCAAAAAAATAGGCCTACTGAAACCATAAAATTATCATGATTTTGAGGTTGACTTAAGAAAAAGACGAGATCCTAACTATGACCTGGGCCCGGGCTCAGCTGGCCCATGCCTAACTCTTAGCGACAGATTTCAGAATCCTGGCCAGGACGACACTTGTATTCGCCTTTTTTAAATTTCCCCACCGTGTCTTTAGACCCACTTATGTTAAATGGGCTCACGAATCGATCCTAAATGAAATAACTCATTTTGAATATGTAACTGGAGATTCTGATTAGCTGGTAATATTTTTAAGTTTACAGAAAATAAATTTATTGATTGGTTTTAATTAATATCGACTAATGAGTTAGGAAAGGATTATTTGAAAAATAAAATTAGAAGTATTTTAAATGCAATGAGAACATCGCTATAGTCGTTTTTCCTCCTGCTGATTTTCTCACCACACTACATAGTGGTCACGACAGTATTGGTCATGGTCGCAAAGTCATGGCCGGTGTTTTCGAATCTCAAGTTAGAATCCTAATGTTATTAGGGATTCGCAATGTAGAGTGGCTGATAGACGTTAAATTTGTCGTGGCGCAAAGTCTTCGTGTTGGTGTGGTTCGGAAGTTTGCAGGTAAGTTACTGTCCAGGTTTTATCCTTGTCACCTGACCATGGTTCAAAATGACGATGTTCTTCGCCAATAGCCTTTGTTTAGAGCGTGACGTCATTAAACACTTGTTTATTTTGAGACCAAAGAGATACCATGCATGACAATTTTTTGAAAAGAATTAGCTGAAATGCCCTTTCTTCTCGCGCTTGGGTTAAGTTTCCAAAACATAAAATTCCCCTATTATAGCAATTATAATAATTTTTTACGGACGGTAAGACCCTGTGTAAAGTAGTACAACCAAAAATTAAAGATTTTTCTTTAAATGAATGTTCACATTATAAATATTTTTAAACGAACTATATACAATTTGGCCCCAAATTAAATAATAACTTAACAAAAACAAATATTTCAATGTAAGGGAGAAAATTAGCATGCTAAAAAGTAAACGAAATGAATGAATACAATTAGAAATAAAAATTTTAACAGAAAAGTAATAGCAGTAGTAAGTTTCTGCTATTCGAGCTATGGGTGAAATAACCTGAAAAAGATAAACCAAAAGAAAAAATTAATTATGATAAATTGATTCACAAATAAGAAATATTAGGATGCCATCAACAGGAAAAAATTAAATTAGTATTACATGAAAAACCCGGATGTAATACTATCATTTTCTGTAATATATCTAATATAGAGTATTGATGAAATTTCCCAAATACAAAAATTTTTTTTAATTATATGAATAAAAAAAAAAATATCAAAAACAGGTCCCCTTGATCAAATAAAACCCTAAGTACTGAATGATACAAAAACAAAACATGTTGCAAAAAAATTAAATTAATGAAATAATATTTTTTTTCGCAATATTTTAATAAAAATTATAATTCTAATACAAAGAGCAAACAGATGAGTACATACAATCATAAATAACTAGTGATAGTTGAAATATATCTGTACAAATAAATAAAACTGAAGTATTTGTTTGCAGTGTCAAATTTTAACAGCTTTTTACTAAAAGCGTTTAAAATTATAGACCAGGGATGGCGAACCACTGGCACGCGTGCCATTAATGGCTCACGACACAATATTTTGGGCACTCCACCGATCAAAATGGTTTGTATTTCAGTTCAAAATAAGAAAGTTCACTGTGAAGTATTACCATAAAACGTAAATGATCACTTCGTGGTGCGACGGACGGGGAGCCCTTCGTTTTTATTGTCTTCCTTGTTTCCCGTGGACTACAACGCTAATGATGCAAAACTGCCTACGCAAGCAAAATAAATTTTCCCGACCAACTGTATTTTAAAGTTTATTTTTGTTATATTAATGATTTTCAACCATTATTTAACATGGCTTGTTCAGAAAAAAAAGAAAAAGAAAGTGCGAGATAGCAAGTGTATAACATAGATAATTTCTAACTTGGTGGACCTATAAACAGGGCATGTTAATAAAGGCGACAAAGCGGTGTGTGTTTTATATTCTGGAACAATTATATGTAGAACATATATTCTGTAGAAAGATGACACATACATTTAACTGTTTGAAGAAGTTAGCTCATGCTAGTTTAACCATATTTTCATCTACCTATGCATACGAATCATTATTTTCAGAGATGAATAGCATTAAAGACTCGTTTAGAAACTGTTTGGCCCATGACTCCAATTAAGCATGCATTCTGCTAAGTGACGTTTTACAATCCTAATATAAGTTATTTTCTTTATCTAATCTACAACACACACAACAGAAGTCACACTAATGTTACTTTAATTTGAATTACAGGGAACTAAATACATATAACTAAAACATTTACTTCTATACAGAGCAAAAAAAATTTTTTTCGTAGTAAGTTAAGAGTTCTGTGTTGTTAGTGTTTAGTTTTATTATTTTCCCAATAATCACAAAAAATTATTTGACGGCACGCCTATACCTCCATAAGCATTTCTTAAGAAAAAATGGCACGCTGATCCATAAAGGTTCGCCATCCCTGTTATAGACGGTACTTATATCAAAAAATCAATTTTTAAAAGTTTTGTCTGTCTGTCTGTTTTTCTGTTTGTTCCAGCTAATCTCTTAAGCGGCTGAACCTATTTTGAAAATTCTTTCAAAAATGGAAAGCTACATTATCAGCAAGTAACATAGGGTATATTTTACCCCCGTATTCTTATGGGAACAGGAACTACGTGGGTGAAACCGCGGGGCACTCTCACCTATTCATCACGATATCTAACAATTAAACCTACAGACCTGAAACTTGGTAGGCATTTTCCTTTTATGGAGGAGTGATTAGCTAAGAACAGATTTTGTGAAAGTTGACCCCCAAGGGGCATAGAGGGGGATTAAGGGGCGTTGCAGATGCTTATTCCCATTTATACACTATTAGACGTACAGTCCAGAAATTAAGTAAGCAGATTCCTTTCATGGAGTAGAGATTCACTTCAAAATGGTTTTTATGATAATCGACACCCAAGTGGTGTTGCGGGGGATTAAGGGGCGTTACAGATATTTATTTCCATTTGTACACTATTATACATACAGTCTTGAAATTTAGTAAGCAGATTCTTTTCATGAAGTAGAGATCAACTACAAAATAATTTTTACGAAATCGACTGCCACGTTTCGTTCCGTGGGCTTAAGAGGATTTATAGATAATTATATTCATTTTAATACTATTAGACGTTCTAAGGTAAAAACGGAAATCGACTCGCAAAACGGAGGTTACGGAGCGTATTAATAAATAAAAATTTCGTTTTGAAATGTTAGGTTTAGACTTTAAATTTCGCAAACATGTTTATTTATTTAGAACAGATCGATTCAAAATGGGTTTTGCGAAAATGGACTTCGTGGTGGTGATGGTGAAGGGTTACGGAAGCGTAAAAGATAATTCTACTTCAGTTTTAGATATTATTTTTTAGAAGGCCTGTCCTTTTTTTTAAATCAAGAGGTTAGAGTTATAATGACGTTTTTTTTAATACAATCAGACAGTTAATGTTGAGATTTGAATATCAGTTATTCATATATATATATATAATAGTATATATTCATACAACAATATGAAATAACACCCAGCGATGTGGGTGGGTAACGGCTAGTATATCATATATACGGGCAGCATGATAATATATAAAAGATGTATATGATCTCCAAAAAATAGGGACTCGAGCTGACGATTCAAAGCATTTCCAGTCACGAGCTCGACATCCTACTTATGGCGGCCGCCCGACAGTTTCAGATGGGAAGGAAAGAGTTATACGATTCCTTATTTTAAAATTTCTTCGATTTCCAATTTCGCCTCCGGTTGTAATCCTCAAAGCTCGAATTTCACAGGATAATTCGTTGTAAAACGAGATTCGTTGCTCTTGGAAGGAGAAGGAAAATCTCTTTCTTTTCTTTTCAGGCTGGAATCGATAATCGCTTTCGCCAATTATTTCCCGATTCCTTTTTTCTCCCGATTTCAGTCTCGTGTCGTCCAAGGAATTTTCTCCTTTCTTTGGAGAGGCGTGAGATTCTTTTCTCCTTTTGAAGGAAAAGGATCTTAAATTCTTTTGGGTGGAATCTTTTTATTCTACATCTTATGAGATGAAAGAATTAAAAGGGATCTTCCTTTTTATTTTCATTACATTCGTCTTATTCTCGGTCGTCTGCTGCATTTTCTCATCATCTCGCTGTCGAGTGGAGGTGTGTTTTCCTCCCTTCTCAAAGAGGAAAACATTTTTTATTTTGTGAGATTATTTTCTTCCGTTTTTTGTAATCAGCGTAATTTTTTTCCTCTTAACACTTCTCGTCTGTAGAACAAATAAACTGATATTGAGAAGCAATTTGCTGCATTTCGAGGGAAAAAATCCCCAAAGAAACAAGTTTAGAAAACGTAATTTTTATAGGGGTATGCAGAATAAATTCTAAATGGCAGTGGGATAAGAAAATGGAAAAATAAAAAAGAACAAATAAAATTTTAATGAGAAATCTGAATGATGTATTTGTACTTTTCCAAAAATTTAGAGTAACTGGAACAGAAGCGCACTTAAGCTATGTAATGAAAAGAAATCAATCTGTAAATATGAACCACAAAGAGTCTTAAAAAACCAAATAAAATTATTTCTATTTTTTTGTTGCCTTTTATTATTCTGTCTTTAGTATCAGGCGTAACACAATTTTTCTTGCATGTGTCACATATGCAGGATGAAATTTCAACAAGAATCACGAATTCTGAAAGAATGGATGAGAACATGCTACACCTGCATGTAACGGAATCTTTGAATTAATTTTTACCCACTTTAAAAGATCGGATTAATTCGACATTTTCCACATTTGTCAAGGACCGGTGATAATACAATAGTTTAATAATTTTGTTCCATTATCCTGGTCAGAATCCTCAGGAGGAATGATTTCCCATTTCCAGATTTGGCGACTATAAGATTGTAACAGCCCTAAAGCGAAAAGGCTCTTAGTACAAATACAACAAAGAGTCTAAAAAACTAAAAAACAAAAAATACTTTCATTGTAGAATGAACTAAAAAATGAAAAATAAATTATTGTTTAAAAAAACTAAGAAAACAAGCTTTTTTAGTTAATCGAACTGAAAAGTTCAAAATAATTCATAATATAAGAATAAAATGATTAACGAGAAAATTAATGTCATCGTCGTAAAAGCATTATTTTAGATTAATAAATTTAATTAATAAATTAGTAATTTGAAAAACTGTATGAACAACAAGTGTCATCCCCTACAGGCTCAAAAAATATATATATTTGAGCCCAAGAAAAAATTCGTTACAAAAATTTGCAGGCGCCATCTATTGATGCTAAATCTTACTTCGTCAGAAATAACACAGAATAAATTTTAATTAAAAAATAAAATTTAATGAATGAATTAATATTTGAAAAAAAGTGCATTAACATCAAGTGTCACCCACTGCAAGATTAAAAAAATGTATTTGAACTTGAATGGATAAATAAAAAGCATTTTATTAACGATTGAAAATTTGAACAAGATATATATATATATAAAAGAGGTGGTCCAGTGGCCGAGTGGTAGCGTATCGCACTTCCACATTGCAGGTCTGGGGCTCTATTCTAGGGCTGGAAAAGGTCGACTCAGCCTTTCATCCCTTCAGTGGGTCGATAAATGAGTACCAAGCTTACTTGTGGACTAAACACTGGGGTGTTCATTTCAGACTTGCCACCATTTCGGGACATCTGCTCATGCACCCAAGATCGCGTATACTGAGATGGGCACAATAGCCTTGACCCTCATGGGCCGTTGCGCCTCTGAGTTTAGTTTATACAGTCGACTCTCGATAATTCGAAGTTGGAGGGACCAATGAAAAACTTCGAATTATCAAGAGGGTAAGAAAAAACTCTCAAAATACACGAAGAGAAGTTTTTTTTTCTAACACATTTAAATTTAAAACTATGTAATAAAGCAACAATTGTACTTAATTTTTTTAAAGTACATTTTATACAGTATAAAAATAAAATAGAAGTTAAAAGTCCTATATTAAAAGAATACACTTATGTCTTGAAAACAACTATTAAAAGAATATACATACTATATATAATTAATCCTTTTTTGTCGAAAAAATCTGTTATCTTTTTTTGTTTTAAGGCATTCAAACTAACTTTGTCAATAGATTTTTCTAGAACAAATGAGGCCTGTAAATTGTCTGCATCAACATGATTTTGAAGGAAAAAGTTGCGTAGTTTGTTTAGTGACTGTTTAGCTTCTGACAGAGTTACCGGAGTCAACTCATCCGATTCGTCTTCATCACTTTCTGTATTATTGTGGTCCAAAGCCACAATTTCAGCGTCAGATAGAGCTCCCCATACAGCAATGTCCGTGTCAACCAACACGTAGTCGTCAAACGTCAAATCTTGTTCTGGAAGAGCTTCCCAAAGGGATCGTTCAGCATTAAATTCATTGAGTGTATCGTCCACATCAACCAGATTCGGCGAGGGGAAGCCTGACTTTTAAAACAGCTGTGAATTGTCAAAGGGTAACAGCTCTCAAGCCTTGTCAATCATGATCAAAGCTGTTAAAATAGAAATAGTTACATTCTGCTGATTTTCGAGGTTATCCAAAACGCTTTTAACGACTTCACGCCGATAAAAAGTTTTAAAATTATGTATGATGCCCTGGTCGAGTGGTTGAAGTTTTGAGGTTGAGTTTGGAGGAAAAATTGAAGTTTCACATTTGATAAAGGTGGTGCGTTATTGCACAGTACAGTTGTCTAAAAATAAGAGAATATGTCGTTTCTCTCTTTTCATATCCGAGTTCAATGAGACCAACCATTCATTAAAGAGTTCGGTGGTCATCCATGCTTCTTGTTTGAGCGGTATTTGGTAGGGAACGAGTTTATGCCCTTGAAACACCGAAGTTTTGCAGATTTTCCTATGACGAGAGGAGTAATCTTTTCTGAGCCGTCCATGTTTACAGCCACTAAAATAGTTAACCTCCCCTTGCTATGTTTTCCTCCATGGCATTTTTCTTTTTTGAATGTAAATGTTTTTTCTGGTAAACACTTGAAAAAGAGTCCGGTTTCATCCGTGTTGAAAATGTTACGTGGTTCGTACTCCTTTATTAGATCCGAAAGCGAGTTCTGCCACTTAGAACAAACGGTAATGTCGACACTTGAGCTTTCCCCTCACATTTTTTTTGAAGACTACCCCATTCCTTTTCTTAAAATTTGTAAGCCATCCCTCGCTAGCCGAAAACTCGATTCCTAATTCTTTGGCGAATGCTTTAGCCTTTTCCTTCAATAAGAGCCACCCATCGGAATATTCTGTCCTCGACACTGTCTCATCCATGAAACTAAACACTGTTCAAGACGTGGAAAATTACCTTTACTAACGCGTTTTCTCACTCTGCTCGAAGATGCACTTAAGATTTTCTCTTTATTCTTCAGAATAGTGGAGAGCGAGCTCAGTGGGATTTCAAATGCTTTGGCTACATCGACCTTCCTCCCCACCTTCTTCAACTGATTCTATCACCTTTTGCTTTTCAGAAATTGTTAAGCACTTGTACTTTTTAAAGAAGACATGTCACTCCTTTCGCGTGATAAGTCGACACTGAGGTGAGGTGTAAAGTAGTGGTCCAAGGTTTATCGAAATTAACAGGTAGGAAACGTAAATCACCACAACTTTAGTAAAATAATATTTTTAATTTTAAATTTGGAATCTAAAATGAACACAAGGCCTATTCGCAGTTCACATTCAGCTGCGGGGTATACTTAATAGCAGGGGTCAACAACTATGGCACGTGGATAAATTCTTAGTGGCACATTACCATTCTTTTTAAAAAAATAATAGAATAAAGTTAAATCCATGTCTCTCCTGTCTTTTCCTCGTACATTTTTATATAAAGGTTTTATTTCTCGCTTTCAATTCTCTGCAATAAAACGATTCTGCTGAATTATCTTGGAGATGTAGTTTGAGTGCTTTATTTTTTTAAAAAAACATCTGTTTAAATGTGACTCATTATTAGTAATAAATACTCAACGCAAATCAAAATTATTATGCAATACTTGTAAAAGGAAGCATCACTCATTACTGCACAGTGAATAAAAAAGAAAGCAGTTTTTCTTTTATTCGTCTAAAGCTTGGGTATCAAAGGAAAAAGAAAAAAACAGATGGCTTGGGAATAAATCAAAATTCTGCTTAGCACAAATACCGGAAATATAATAAACAAAATAGTTATTCTATCAACATGCACAATTTAGACTGAAAATAAGTTCAGTAAAAAAACCTCTCATGGGATAATTAGGTACACACACACACAGGAAGTGAATCTAACTTCATAATATTGAAGGTTCGAATTATCGAGAGTTTTATAGGATAACTTCGAATTATCGCGTGTTGTAGTCTGTCCAACCACAAATTTTACTTCGAAATATTGAGAGTACCAAAACGTATGATTTTAGTTCGAAATATCAAGAGTTTTTCTAGGGGCTGAGCATATACTTCGAATTAGCGAGAGGTTCATATTATCGAAAGTTTGAATTATCGAGAGTCGACTGTATATATATATAGGGAGAGAGTGAACTAATAGTAGAGGATTTGAAAAAAAAAGACCGCGTAAACAAAGAGAGTTGGGTGTAAATTCCTTGTGGGTACCGATCTGGAAAAGGGTAATAATTTTTTATCCTTTATTATGGACTTCCTGTGTTATAAGTATTATTGTTCTTATGTTTTAGTTTCACCATTTATGAATTGGCTTTCTCTAATAGAATTATACTTAAGCTCAATCAATTTTTTTAATAGTAGCTTTTACCCTCCCTTTTCGCTAAATGTTTTGAATTAGGATGTTATATGACACTATACAACTTATATTATTTATAAGTTATTGCCAGTAGCGCACACAGGAATTTTTCAAAGGGGGCCGGGATAAAAATTCATCATTCTTGTATCATGCTTCTTTTGATTTTGTCGATTTTCGGGAACAAAACACAGTAAAAAACTAATTATTGAATAAATGATTAGCATTAATTAATAAAACTAATCATTAATAACAAATACTTAGTTAAATTTTACGTACTATATACTTAGAATTATATTTAATCGGAAAAAAAATCAAGGGTTTTGGGGGGTCCGGACCCCCAGGACCCTTGTGTGCACCACTGGTTATTGCTATCCAAATCCTAGCACTGTGCATTCAATTTTATTCGAAAACACACACACACTCCTGTAGCCTTCAATTAAAAAAGAATAGGATTTGAATTTCTGACGTAGTAGTTGATTTATCTAGCACAATATTATTACGCCCTTGAGAATCAATTTTCGCAAAAGACTTGTTTAGGGGATTTTTACTTAGAACGTGCTTGCCAAATTGCAAGTCTGTTGATCTAATAGTTCTAGATATCCTGTGTTGAGTAATTAAGTTGTTTTTCTCTTATATATATATATATATATATATATAGTGTGTGTGTGTGTGTAAGGATAATTAAATTAGATTAAAAATTAAATTCTCTATCTAGCACTTAACTGATCTTTTTCCTCACCTCTTGAAGTATCAAACTAATCACTAATTTATTTCTTCCGAACATATGGTCTAGCCAATAAACATATCTAATTCCAGATCATTACATTTAATAGCCCTATATGTCAGCATTAACTTTCAAGAGCACTCATGAACGCCGCAATCGGTATTTTAAGTGTTTAACCCACTTAAGATTTTTCGGTGGCGTTCTTTTTCTCTCTACATTTTTTGCATCAGATGTCTAACTTTGATCAAATGAAGTTCCTTTTTAAAAACTAAGTCTGTTTCTGACTTCAAATCATATATATATGTATATAGATAGATAGATATGAATGCCGCAGTCTTTATAATATTTCGTAACACATAAGCATTAATTCATTTTTTTTACTCTATATGGTATAGTCTATGTCTCGTATCTTCCAGATATATAAACTACCGAGTAATGGAATATAATATGTTGACTAGTTATGAAACATGATATGTTCTACACCTCTGTAAAAGGTTATATCTCGCATTTCGTTGCGGATTGATTTCTGTGATTTGCAATAACTGACGCTTTCTTTCAATAGAACGTTTGTAATTGAAATGAGTTTGCGCATAAAATTTCCAGAATCATAATTGCTTAATAAAAAGGGAAGTTTCCTAGATTTTGGAGATTGAGTGTATAATTTGTATAAATATTTGTTGTATTTAGTTTTTGTCTTGCAGAAAATAATGCAAATATACAATAATATTTACTTTCATCTCTTGAGCTTGGATGAATATCGGAATCGTTTTTCTTGGTTTCGGTTTTATTTCCTTAACTATCAATTAAAGCAGCGACTCTCAAACTGTAGTCCGCGGACCAATGGATGTCTGCAACCTTTTTCTAGGGGGTCCACGAAGGTCTCATTTAGTGTTAAGATTTCCCTTTTTTTACAGACTCTGAAAGAGGTCTGGTAGAAAATTTGAAAGTTGTACCATCCTAGACTGGATCACTAAATTGCCATCATTGAAAAAATTCTACTAGAACATGTATTTCGATCAAGAATATTCATTCAGGGAGGGGTGTTCAAAATCTTGGGGGTCCGTGATGTCAGGTTAATACATAAAAGCGGGCCGTGGGGATAGGAAGTTTAAGAACCACTGAGTTAAAGGCAGCCTTAAAAAGTGTTTTGTCCCAGTTCTTCGACATCCAAATTCAAAAACGAATCTTCCGAATTTATTTTTAATGAGAGCTTCCAATACTTTCAGCATGGAGTCGGTTATTGCCTTTTCAAACGGCTGGCGTTGCGAGAGAAAGTTGCACGCTGTTCTTTAATGAAAGCTCGTGCTTGTTTTTCCTCAACATTCTCCCCAGGAGGGAGAGGCGCGAATGAATAAATTCTGCTCCGCAACAGATGCAGAGGATGAAAGCTATTCCAATAGCCCGCGGGGAAATCGATCTCAGCCAATGAAAATCGATGCTTCTTGTCTTGTTTCTCTATCCCTGCTGCTTTTTTCCCCAGCTGAGACCAAACAAAAAGTCGAAGAAATTCTCTTGCCATCTTTCTCTCGCCTTACGAAAGGAAATATCCGATGTACATAGAAAGGAATTTCTTTTATTTATTAGTGTTAGTAAATTCAAAAAAGAAGTTAAGCGGAAATGTTAAAAATCGTATACGCGACATTTTTTTTTTTTTACATTATGTATTTATTTGGAATGATATTCTAGATCAGGGGTCGGAAACCTTTTAGTTATGGCGTGTCAAACCAATCTACCAATAGGAATCAACGTGCCACACTGTAGGGCATGTTTAAAACACTTCGATTCCGCCAAAATGCATGCAGAGTTAAAAAATAGAGGTCAATGCTATAGATATTAACAGTTTTATTATATACAGTCGAACCTCCCTATTACGAACCTCTATACAGCGAACTTTTTCCTGGAATCCAGAACATTTCGCATTTTTCTTCATAAAATAACCTCCCAATAGCGACGTGTATTTTCTCTATAACGAACTTTTTCTCTCATAATTTAATTTTTTTCTCCCTATTTTTGAAGTATTCCTGGACATTTCAAGTTCTGTCTTTTAACACATTTTATGGTGGTCATAAATCTTGAACTGGTTTTATTAGATGCCTAACTCGCCGAGAGCAATAGAATTTTGTGCGTTTCAACCAAGAAGTGCAACCTTAAACCCTTGTTATCCGGTTCACTGGAACCATCTTCGACATCCCCTTTTACCCTATGTGGCGTTGTCTCGTGTCCCTGTGTCTTTGAACTAGTCTCCATTCATATGTAGTGTTGATCTGTAGTACTGGTAGCTTTGTTTCCTGTAGTTCGAAAATGTAAAGCGTAAGAGCTTGAGCATTAAAGAAAAAAATTTAATTCTTCAGGAAGTGGATAAGACGTCAAGAAACTTCCTTCTTGCAGTTTTTCTTCCTTTCTTTTTTTGTGATAGGTAAGATATACAAAATAAATGTAAATGAATTTTAAAAAAAGTGTGAATAATTACTTTTTTTTATTGTATAGTATTTATAAATTTAAAATTTCTTTTATGTGGTTTATAAAGAAAGTTAAAGATAACCACACAGTATATAATGAATTTTCCATATAACGAACTTCCTAACGGGATTTAGTGACTTCGTTAAATTGAGGTCCGACTGTATTAATTTTGCATCACTTAAAGATGTTTCTCAATATAAAAATAAATAGCACAAAATATAGTTATTTCTTCAACAAAAATAAAATTGTACACATGTAATGCATTTTTAAACATATTTATTAAAATAAAAAATAGATAATATAAAATATAAGTATTTACCTACATTATTGTTAAAAAAAAATTTCAAAGTTTTAATGCGAACCTGGTGCTTGCACCTCTCTTTCATATCGCTACATCAACAGGTATAATTACCATAAAATCCGGCGTATAACGCGCATAGCCGTTTAACGCGCACCTATACTTTTAAGCTGATTTTTTTAGTTTTTAGGTATATTCGCCGTATAACGCGCACTCCCTTTTTTACGAAGAAATTTAAAATGTACGTACGCAATTCTCTTATGTTTTGAAGTTTATTCGAGATTTTGTTCCAAGCTTTAGAGAAAAAAATAATAGATAATAAAATATATGTAGATGTCTACTTCTTGAACATCTTTTTATTTGTTTTAAAAGCTATTATTTGTATATCAAGCGTATAAGACGCACCCGTGAATTTCGGTCTTATTTTTTGTGTTAAAAGTACGCGTTGTACGCCAGATTTTACGTTAAGTCATTGAGTTGCTTTTCTCTTATTTATAAATATGCATTAATTTCAACATTTCTTCC
>BMAV01026025.1:0-11319 GCA_019973955.1 Trichonephila inaurata madagascariensis
GGAACGACATAGTCATCACAGGATGCTATGTCGCAATGACGAACTTATATAATTCTAGGTTAGGTAATGTAGGTGGAAGTACTGTTCTACCTGAAATGTACTTTTCAGGGTCAGAGAACATTGCAGAGTTTATCGAGTGTATTGAGAATAACATACAGTTACTTGAAATCCCAAGTAATCTGTCATGTGCTTACTTAAAGAATCATCTCAGGGAAGGGCTCAAGATTGGTATTCGATATTTGGATCGTTGTTAGTGCAAAATACAGCCACGGATTTTGCGCAGCTCAAAACTGAATTAGCAAGGCTTTTCCGCGGTCAAAATAAGAAAGAACTACAGTCGCAATTCTACGCGTCCCAGCAGGGAAGAAATCAGGATCCTACTGATTTCGTTTATAGATACTAAAATAGAGAAGTTTAGAATTAGGAATGTCCCAAGCAGAGTTAGTGGATCATATTTTAGTTCGACTCGAACCACAGATACAAGACTATGTGGAAGTGCGAAATCCACAAAACACGATACAACTTTTGGAAGTCTTAGCTAAATTCGAAGAGAGATATTCTTGCAAATTAAAAAGGGGTTATCAGAACGATAATATAGAAAGACGAGGTCAAAATGCGCATAGGATGCCTAATTTTGAAGCTAATGGTAGAAACTGGAGGAATTCTGAAATAGGACGTAGACCAAATAACAGTAGAAATGAGTTTTACGAGAATAGCCGTCAAAGTAATAGAGGGTTCGAGAGGAATAGGTTTCAGAATAATGATCAAAGATTCAACAACAGGGGTTACTCATTTCGAAATGAGCGAAATGATAATTTTAATAGAGGGACCGTAGAAATAGGGGTTCGAGTGAAAATTTCAATCGAGGCGATAGGACACAAAGGGGACGATTAAATATTGTAAAGGTTAATGATCAACCTCAAGGGGTGTCGACAAGAGAGACAATTAGACTTTCTCCGATATGTATATCACCCGTAGAACTTCCCACGTTCCTATTTTATTAAATAACACATTTTTGAAAGCGCTATGGGACACCGGAGCAGATAAATCATTTATATCGGAAGAAGTATATAGAAAATATTTTTCTATAAGCAAATAAAAATCCGAGCCCAGGTAATAACAGCACAGGGTGCGAAATGCCAAAACATGGGGATCGTAGAATTGAATGTTCGCATCAGACAATTCGAAAGAAATTGGTCATTTCATGTGTTGAAAGATTTAGAATACCCATGTATTCTAGGTATCGATTTCATAAGTGCGTCAGAATCGTATTAGATTTTGATCAAAAATCGTTGAAAATTCAGATTCTCAAATAAATAAGGTAGTTGAACCAATTAAAGAGGAAAAAGGTTGAGATAGATTTATCTAAGACAAAATTGGGGAGGTAGAAAAACAAAAACTACAAAATTTGTTTAGTAGTTTTAAAGGGTTATTTTCAGACAAACCAGGTCTTACTCATGTTTTATACCATGAAATTGACACGGGAGATAACCCACCAGTAGCTTCAAGGCCATATAGGTATGATCGCACTAAGCAAGCAATAATAGATTTTCACATACAAAAAATGTTACAAGAGGAAACGATTGTTCCAATTCAATCCCCATACGCGTCACCTGTTGTGTTATGCAAGAAAAATAATGGGTTACCACCGGATAATCCGGAAGCATATAGATTTGCAGTAGACTATAGAAAATTAAATTCGATCACAAAGTATCCGCGATACCCTTTACCGTTAATAGATGATTTATTAACGAACATACCATATACAACAATAATGTCATCTCTTGATCTAAGAAGTGGGTACTTTCAAATGGCGGTAAACCCCAGTGATATTTTTAAGACCGCATTTGTAGCAGTAAAAGTGGCACTTATGCTTTCAAGCGGATGCCATTCGGTTATCGGGAGCAGCTCCCAATTTCAAAAGGCAATTGTATAATCCTAAAACCGGTGATAGGGAAATTTGTAGAAGTAAACATATGGACGACGTTATTATATCGTCTCCATCATTCACTCACCATGTTGGGCCTTTTATTTAAAATTTTTTCGTTTTAAAGGATGCAGGATTGACATTAAATAAGGAAAAATGTAAATTTGGGTGCGATGAATTGAAATATTTAGGATTAATTATTAGTAAAGAGGAATTAAAACGGATGAGACAAAGGTTAAGAGCTATACAAGAGATGAAACCGCCCGCTCAAAAGAGGTGTCAAGTTTTAGGTATGTCCCAGTGGTACTTGCAGGAAATTTATTAAAATTATGCGCGGGGTATATTTTATCGAGCCACTTTATAATCTTAAACGAAAATTTAAAAATTTTGTCTGGTCAATGAAGCACAAAAGGCATTCGAAAGGTCAAGGAGGCGGTAACAAAAGCGCCAGTTTAAAATGCAAAACTTTCAGGAGCCATTCGAGTTATTTACGAATGCCAGTTCGATTGGTTTGGGCAGTACTTAACCAACAAAACAGACCAGTGGTATTTGCGTCACGTACACTGAACAACGCAAGGAAGGGAATTATACAGTAGCAGAAGTATCTAGCAGTAGTATGGGCGTTGAACAAATTCCCCAGAACATATTTAGGAGTATTACCAATTAAAAGGTAATAACAGATCACGCCACCTTAACACGCCTAACTTACATGGCAAAAATTTGTCGAGTAGGATGATTAGATGGGCACTCAAGTTAGCAGAATTCAATATAGAATGGGAACATAGACCGGGAACTCAAATGCAGTGGCTGACATTCTTTCAAGGAATCCGTTAAAGTATAATTGGAATAAAATTAGTGTGCCATAATCAGGATTTAGTACTTACTTCCTTGGGAACAATTAATAACAGAACAGAAAAATGACCCAGAGATGAGTCATATCTATAGATATTTAGAAACCCGGAAGATAACTCGGTTTGTACAACATTATGTAATTGGTCCACGATTTTCCGTTTAGTGAAGGATTGTTATTTTATGCAGGAAACACGCAACGTGTTAGGTGAAATGCGTGTATACATTCCCAAAATCTTTAGGAATGAAATAATGAGAGAATTTCTTGACAAACCAATTGCTGGACACTTAGGCAGATTTAAAGCGTATCATAAAATTCGGGACGTTTGTTATTTCCCGTACTGAGAAAATTCATTTGATCAATATGTTTCTACATGCCATATGTGCCAAGTTAATAACTATAAAACGCGTTACCAGCTGGTCGATTAAATCCGATTATATCGGTATCGAATGAGATAGTGACGTTAGATTTGTTAGGCCGTATCCTATATCGAGACAAAAGACGTAACCGCTATATTTTAGTAATAACCGATCATTTTCAGCAAATGGGTACAGTATACTACCCTCTTAAAAGGCCTCATCTCGTATAATAGCGGATATTTTTGATAACTTTATATCGCGTTATGGAGCTCAATAAAATTAATAAGTGATAATGGTCCCCAATTTATATCCGAGATTTTTGAGCACTTAAGTGAAAGATTAGGCATAAGGCATGTGAAGACTGTTGCATATCGACCACAAGCAAATCGGACTGAAAGAGTTAATCGAGATATAGTGCAAATGATTGCAAATTATGTTAATGATCAACACGATACTTGGGATCAATTCTTACGTGAGTTTGCTTACGCTATTCGTACGGCGGTGAATGAAACAACGGGAAAAACACCTGCTGAATTATTTTTAGGTCGAAAATTGATTACACCATTTCAAAAACTAGTTATGATATCGGAAAGTTCAAAATTCAAAATTCAAAACATAGAGAAAAGCTTTAAGGAAGCTAGACTAAGTACGAAAATTAAACAGGAAAGGTGGGAAAAATATTATAATAGACGTAGAAAAGACATAAAAATAAAGGTAAATGATTGGGTCTTATTAGAAACA
Source organism: Trichonephila inaurata madagascariensis (assembly GCA_019973955.1). NCBI lineage: Eukaryota > Metazoa > Arthropoda > Arachnida > Araneae > Nephilidae > Trichonephila > Trichonephila inaurata. The sequence goes on from BMAV01026025.1 coordinate 3,878, forward strand.
CACCCTGTAAGTTCAGCAGCTAACAAAGTATGTGCTAAATTTAAACAAAAATTTGAGGGACCTTATAGAGTCTTAGAAGTTAAGAATTATAATAATATTGTAATATGGAAATCAGGAAAAGATTAACAGTTAACGTAGATCAAATAAGAATATATCGTCATAGGAAATGTGACGAGGTCGAATTAGGAACAGGTATCCCAAATAGTATAAGATCAAGTCAGGAAACTCGTACTTCGGAAAAAGTACATCAAAGATTAAATGAGTCACAATATGGGAAAGAAAAATCTGCGGTGAAACGTAAGTTAGAGGCAAAAAGGGATTGGTAACCAATCAAATCAATATAAAATACAGAGAGGACCCATAAAACAAATCACTGGTCAGATCACTTCCTAGTTCATTTGGGAATGAAAATAAAAACAAAAGGATAAGGAATAATAGGGGTATTAAAAGATCAGGTGTGTCAGGGGCAAGTGGACCACAAAGAAAGTGGCAAAGAAAGGGAACCAATAATATTAATAAAAGACAAATGTCATCCAGTACTATTTCTAGAAGCAGGAAAAAGAACAGAAGAGAATGCACAGAAGTTCCAGATAAATCAACTTACAATCTAAGGCCACGACGGAGAACAGAAGAACCCCGACCAGCCAAGGAGACAATAGGGAAGTCAAGGAAAGGACGACAAGGAGATTACAAGCCCTACAACAAGAAATTCCAGTACAACCGAGGAAAGAAGAGTGGTAGCACCTCATCGTTGGACGTGATGGTTGGAGAAAACATATAAAAATCAGGTTGTATTGTTTCATTTTTTATGATCTTCCAACAAGTGGTCGGAAGAATTATTGCAAAGAAGGAAGTCTCGGGCGGTGCTTAAAAGTTATAAGCCAAGTCAAACACTACAATGAGTGTTTATTTAATTTTGGAACTTTTGACTTGTTAAAAATTTTTTCTGGAGAAAACATTTGTAATCACACATTTGTTTGCTTCGATGTATGACTTCGTGAGATGCGAAAATTCCTTTGGTTATTTGTTATAATAGTTTATTGAAAAATGTTTGTAATTGTATAATATGTGTATATATATATATGTTGTTGTATTGTTACGTATTATGAGGCATCTGGTTCAGGGAAACGCGGCGTAGTCAGGGCACTAACAATAATAATAACGGCGCTGCGCGGCTCATTGGGAGTTTTGGAACCAGATAGTGGGGATGGAGATGAAAATTTATTGTGATATATAAATAATATATAATAATTGTGAAATTGATTGATATTATGAAATAGAGACTCAAAAAGTTTTCATTTCCCGGGGAGACTGACCTGAAAATCCTGAAAATTATAGCTTCAACAAGAAAGGGGCGGAAGTTCAGCTCATATGCAGTGTTAGAGGCAAAGATTGGTCTGCGCACCCAGAATATTTTTTAGAAAATTTAAGTGTATAAATATTTTAAGTAATTGGATGTTAGAAAGTGAGAGTGGGCATAAATTAAACAGTAATTATTAATGTTGGCTAGTTATTGAGTAAATTTATTGTCACGAGTTTTAAATTTAAATTGAATATTAAAATTTAATTCTAAGATAGTAATGAAAATTAAAAGTCAAGATAAATATATTGGAAATTATAAAGTTAAAATTTAAGATTAAAATTGTAATGAAAATTAAAGTCAAGATAAATATTGGAAATTATAAAAGTTAAAATGAGGATTTAAGATTAAAATTTAAATAAAACTCAGAAAGCGAAGAAATTTAGAAATAGAGATTTAGACACGTAATTTATAAAGGGCATTGAGAACCCTTAAAAGTAGAAATCGCGATTTTCTTTAACTAGGAGGGTTTAACGGCAATGCTCTCGCGTCCTTCTGCTAACATAACTCCTATGTTCTTTTGACGGCCACGATTAATGGCAAAAACTTTTCCAACTAATACCAAGAAGATAAGCAAGAAGATAATATATAAATGAGATATAAAAAAGGATAGAAGCTTTGATGATAAGATATAGCGCTGCAAGCTTAGAGATAGTTTAGTGTGTGGAATCATTCTGATCCAATAGCGCAGCAAGCTTAGAGATAGTAAGTGTGGGAATCTCGCGCCAGTCAAAAGTTGGCAGTCCGATAGCTTTGGAAGGAATAGAAACCCAATATAAAGAAGTTGGAATCTTCGTTTTATAAGTGAATTATAAATATATCTCTCTATAGGTGAAGGAATCTGCAAAAGGTAATATTTGACATAGGTATTTAGATGAATCGGTTTTATTAACACTATAATTAAGATAAGGATCTAGTTGCGTGATCTGACTTAAATACAAGGTTTAGTGGGTATTTAAACTCTCACTTTAAATATAGTTGTCAAATTAGAATTAAGTAATATAAGTTTTCTTAATAAAGTTGTATTAAGAACTATTATATCTCATCATTTTGATAATCCACACCTTAACGCGGAACCGGAACGACATAGTCATCACAGGATGGCTATGTCGCAATGTTGACCAAGTATCAAAGGATTAAATTTATAGACTTCTGTGAAGTGTGGTTCCTGCCAGAATCAGTAGCCAGAGTAGCTGCCATTGTTGGAGATCACCGCTGCCACACGCCTCAGCATTGATTCAAAGAGACTTTGGATGTGTTCTTGGGGTACAGCAGACCAAGAAGCTTCCGCACGTTGCCAAAGTTGATCTGGTGTGGCAGCTGAGGGTGTAATCTGGGTCAATCGTTCAGCAACCATGGACCCCATGTTTTCTATCGGTGAAAGATCCGGAGAGCGAGCCGGCCAGGGAAGCAATTCAATCTGGGGATTGACGAAGAATCTTTGGACAATGCGTGTCATGTGTAGTCGCGCATTATCCTGTTGAAATATGGTTGTGGCCAAGCCCTGAAGGTAAGGAAGGACAACTGGCTCCAACACTTCGGAGATGTAGCGCTAGCTGTTTAAAGTACCGGAAATGCGTACTAGAAGAGTGCGAAAGTGATATCCAACACCACCCCATACCATAATACCCGGTACCGGACAGTGTGGCGGTGCATAACGCAGCTGTTCAGCATCCTCTCTCAACGGTGTCTCCAGACTCGAATCCGACCATCGTAGTGTTGCAGACAGATGCGTGACTCATCAGTAAAGACAACTTCATTCCATTCTGCCACCCACATCCTTCTTTCATCGTACCATTGGCGGCGGAGACGTCTGTGGTTCTGCGTCAAGGGTAGACCAAGCAATGGACGTCTTGCGGACAGACCACTCTGCTGTAAATGGCGTCGAATGGTACGCGTAGACACTGAATGATGCGTTACAGACTCAATGTGCTGTACTATGGTTCGTGATGTGACTTAGTGATTCTTCACTGCTATGCGCACAATTTGCCTGTCCTCACGTGAAGTGGTGCACTGAGGTGGATGCGATCGACCACGTCGGTCCGTTGTACCCTGCTGCATCCAACGGTCATATATCCACATTTACAGTTGTTTGGATTCGACCAACACGACTACCGATTTTCCTGAAGGATAATCCACAATATCGGTAGGCCACTATCCTTCCTCTGTTGAACTCAGATACTTGATCCAAAGCTGATCGCTGTTTTCTACGAGACATAACTGATCATTTTTTGAAAAAACCACAAGAAAAACACAGTTGCCGAACTTGAAATCGGGAAATCTCCAAGCCTTAAATAGCGCTTTGAGGTGGCTCTACAGCCGCGCGTGATGTGTGTCTGCGCTGAAATTCTAATGATTTGCATAGCTTACCTCCGCTAATGCAGATTGTAAATTTCATGTTATTTACATGCTTCCTTTAGGGTGTTGCATTTACGGTGGCCAGCATTGTATTTTTAACGTGCAAAGAGAGAAAAAAATGTTTAGTCGCAAACAGTCAGTACAGCGTGTGACCATCTCTACTGAGATACAGGCTCGACAGAGACAATTCATACCTTCAAGAATGTCTACATTCATACTTAGTGGGATCAAAGTCCATCCTCGAATATATGTTGCCAGGACATTTAAAAATTTAGAGAGAACTGCATAGAACAGAAAGACGTGTACCGAGTATATCTTAGTCATACTTTATTTCATTCAAATCCGGCGAACGTGTTGACCATTTCCTTCGAATCAAACTTTCACGCGTTCCACACTGTTCTAGTTATACTAGATAGAAAAAGTCTGCGTTTACGTATTATTGCTTACATGAACAACAAAAAAAAATTTAAAACTAGAATTAAAAAAAATTAATTATATTTTATTTAAGTATTCACAGAATAATAAAAGCAAATTTGGTCTGCTTTCATATATTTTAAAATAAAGACAGGTTTGTATCTATACCAACATAAATCAAGTAGAAAAAGTCTGCATTCACTGTTTTAGTAGTAACTATAAAACTTATTTAAAAAGGGAATAATGTTCTATTTAATAGCTGGTTGGATAACCTCATCATCTGAGATCCTCCTGAAGTAGTTTCAGCATTAAACTAACAAATCTGGTGCTTTCTTCCGCGCTTATCTTCTCCCATTGGTCTTTAAGAACACTCTTCAGCATATCCTAGCTATATACATTGTGTTGACGAATCCTATATTCTATAAAATCTCATAGGTGTTTTGTAGGATTCAGATCAGATGACTGCGGGGCCATGTGCAGTGTATTTGGAACATTATAAAAGAGCCAAAGCTTCCCAATCTCAGCGGTGTGCTTAGAATCGTTGTCGTGTTGGAAACGGAACGATTATCCTAAGCCGAGTTTGGTGGCACTTTTCTTTAAAATGTTTTTTAGGACATCAAAGTAATCATATTTGTTCATAATTGATTCTATATACTCCAACTTGCCAACACCATTGCTCGCTATGCACCCCCACACGATGACTCCACCGCCGCCGTGCTTTACCGCTGGTACTAAATACTCTTTTTGAAGCACTGAGCAAGGTTTTCTCCAGACTAATTTACGACCTTTTATGCCGAAGATGCAAAAATTGCCCTCATCAGAGAATATCTCAGTCCTCCAGAACTCCAGAGGCTTATGTATATGATCTTTTGCAAAAGCTATCCGCTCAAGCTGGTTGGTCATTAAAATATAAGGTTTTCTAGGAACCACTTGACTACAGTATCCATCCTTTTTCAAGATTTTTCTTGCAGTATCCTCCCCAAAAATATTTTTGTTAAACTTCTCGTGAATGTCTGTCGCTATCTGAGTTGCAGTCAAATACGGATTTTTTTTCACCATTGATGTCATACTTTGTTTTTCTCTGATTGGGAGTTTAGATGGACGACTTAAACGAGGTTTGGATGTGTAAACTCTTGTAGATTTAAAGTTATAAATAACATGCCGCGCGGATAGATGAATACTGCCGTCCAACGCATCTGGCTATATCCTGACGACTTTTTCTATCTTTTTACCTTTTCACAATGATTTTACTCTCACTGATACTAATTTCTTTCTTTTTATTCTCCATGTCCTTGAATTGCTTCGTATCTCTCAAAAACGTAAGAATTATTGCGTCACAAATTCCTTAAGATATTTTACTTGAGTATAACTGAATGCAAAAACTCGATTAACCTACAACGCCTGTTGATACAAATTCCAAGAATCAAGAATATTCAAATAGTGAATGCAGACTTTTTCTGCTTACTATTTGTGTGTTTTGCTACAAAACTCCCGTTATATCCTACGTAGTTATAATTCAAAATTAACGAATTCTTGCATGCTCAATATTTAAATAATAGTTAACAAATTCATGAAATTTTGTTAGAAAAAAAATGATATTTCTATTAAATTTTATCTTTGCTTGTATGATTTCTTATGGGTGAACGCAGACTTTTTCTAGCTAGTGTATATAATCCCTCCGGGGAGATTAATAGGGAAAACCTGTTTTATCTTTCAGATGTAAATTGGAAGCCTAACAGGCTATACGCGTTTTTCCTTGTCTCAGTGTGTTTGTGCATGTTCCCATAACTTAATGTTCCAGTACCGTTTCGCGTTTTATGCATCTTTTCCAATAAAAACAATTGATATTGTACCACCTTGCCGTGAATGGATTTTTTCGGAATTTTCTCCACACATTATAACACACTTACTGGTTGACAACGCGAACCCTACGTAATCTTGAGTTATCGTCTATTAAAATGGAACTGGGACCTACACCTGTAAGATATGGACAACATATGGGTCGACGGTTCTAGATAAATAACTGCCTCTCAAATGAAGAAATGATCAATTTAAACAAACATAACGAAAGAAACAACTTCTGAAAAGATACTCTTTTTATAGTTATCGAGTTACACACACATAGCCTTTAGTGTGGTTATGCAAATATTTTACAGCGGAACTGCTTTCGCTTTTCACTGCAAAATACATATGCAAACTTTATTACTGAAATCTTTCTTCTCGAGTTTTGCCGATTTTATTGTTTGTTGCTTATTTTTTTTCACACATAAATTTTTCCAAAAAGAGAAAAAGTAGCATAATACTTTCACATTTATTTTTTTAATTTACATACTGAGATTATTTAATTTACATATCGAATTTTAATTACGAATTCTTCGTGTAAATCACTCATGAAAAAGCGGGAAATGTGTTAGAAAATTTTAGAAAAAGCGGGCTAAATATTATATATCAGTAAATATACTTTTGCATAGTAGCATTATGTTAGAAAATAATATTAAAATATACAGAAGTATAATAAAAAGTGTAATGATTTGAAATGCTGCAATTTTACCTCGTCATTTGATATATTTTAGATATTATTGAGAATGTTACAAGACTTACCAACGGAGCATTATTCTATCTTCAGTAAAGAGACCAAATTTATTAAATCAGGAGTTAGTAAAAAGAAGTTGTGACGTCTCTCGCGTCCTTCTTCTAACATAACTCCTAAGTTCTTTGACGGCCACGATTAATGGCAAAACCTTTCCAACCCAATACCAAGAAGAGAAACGGATCGAATATGTAAATGAGATATACTTTAAAAGGATAGAAGCTTTGATGAGAGTGAGCGACAAGCCTAGAGATAACTTAGTGTGGAATCATTCGGAACAAGGGTTAGTCGTCCTATAGCTCTGGAAGAAGGAAACGTTCATCTCAATTAAAATAAAATAAAGATTAAGAAAGTCTGAATCTTCTCATCTAAAATTACGTAATAGGTATTACTTCAACCTATGAAGGAAGGTGACTCTATAAAAGGTAATATTTTGTATAAGAAGTTAGTTTAGACTGTTAATTAAATATAATTAAGATAAGTGATCTAGTTGCGCGATCTGACTTGAATATAAGGTTTAATTGGGTGTTAACTCTCACTTTAAGAAAGTTGTTAATTAGAATTAAGTAGTTTAAGTTATTCTTAATAAAAGTTGTGTTAAGAATTACATAATGTCTCATCATTTAGATAATCCCACACCTCTAGCTTACGCGGATCCTACTAGACATAGTCATCACAGGATGGCTATGTCGCAATGGCGCCCGAACGTTTTTAATTCTG
>BMAV01026025.1:32681-43394 GCA_019973955.1 Trichonephila inaurata madagascariensis
CAACTTTCTTTATTAGAAAAGATATTACTAGTAGCAATCAAAATTTTGGTTATATTTTAAAGAATCCTGAAATTGAATAGAAAAAATAATAAAATTATTTTACATTGATCTTTATAAATTATTAAAAAGTGAAAAATGTCTTAAATTAATTCTTTTTAATTTCGTTATAAATATAGGAATACATTAATGGCATTACGACATAGAATAGTCAATTAATACACTAAAAAATAAAGTAAATATAATCATTTTTTTATTAGCTTTGGAATATTTGGATTGAATTTTCTTTTCGGAAGAATGCATAATTCTATTCGCATAAAGTAAAGATACACAATAACTCTAATAATAATTCAGAAATCGAATTAGTAAAAGTTGCAGTTCAAGTAGAGGTATATTAATCTCTAATATTGTATGTGTGTGTGGATATCTTTATAAATAAAATGTTTCTGTTTGTATGGAAAATTCCATAGGCTTGTTTATTGTCAAAAGTTTTCCCGTCCCTTCTATTTCACTATAAACATTATCAATTCCTATTTCAATGAGACAGATTTAGATTGGATTTGCAAGTTTTGTTTTAAAATGTTTTCGCCTACATAATTCTAAGAGTAATGAAACTGTTTCCAATGATAAATTATTTACTGCACAGCAAATTTGTACATCGAAATTTAAAACATTTTTCTAAAAATTTATTTAAAAGTTAAAATATTCTGAGAATAAAATTATTAAAAAAATTATTTGAACAATTTACAGCGTTTTTGTTAACATCTTTTTCAATGAGTTAATCAAAATTTAATTGAATGTATAATATTTAATTATTTGTAAAATCCAAAGCACTCAGTTGTAATAGAAAACATTTTCCTTATCACTTAACTTTTGTGTTTGGAAATACAAATAACTAAGCAGCAAAAGGAAAATATAATATCTTAACTTGTCAGGAATTTGTGAATATATTTAATCTGTAATGGAGTATTTATTTTAAGCATTTTACGAGTTGTGAAAAAAAAACAACAGTTGCTTAACTTTTTTAAAACTGATTTTTTAAAGTTGTTCTTAGTTCTAATTATCAAATACCTCTTCCAAAAAGACTTTTTATTTAAATTCCAAAAGTTCTTCAAATGTTCTTAAAAATTCAGTTTTCAAAATCAATTTTAATTCACGTATAACTTCAATATTTTTTTTATTTTTATTTTTACTCTACTTAATATGATACCATGATTTCGAAATAACCACTTTTTCAAAAAATGAAAAAAGAAATTTATCAGTATTAAAATAAATACGAATGTTTACATTAAAATAGGTTGAAGTTAAGTAAATGAAAATGCAACACACACACACAAGTATAGTTTAAATAATAATTACTAAATAATGTCAATAAATAGGAATATATTAAATTCCTTTTCAGCAAATGGCATGTGAGTCATTTTTCAAAAATTTCGTTGAAAAATACTTTGCAAATTTTTATAAATATAAAAATATTAATTTCGAAATTCTGATCTATTGTTCATTTTAAAAGTGTACTTTAAACTTTTTAATACGTAAAAAAATTAAAAATGTTAATTTTAATTAACGTCTTTCAGATATAAATTTTTCATTTATGTCTGCATTATTTCTAGACAAATAAATTCTTGTCCTTTATAAACAGAAATATATTTTTTTGGACGCTAATTCAATTTTAATAATCTTTTACATTTTTTTTTTTTTTCGTCTACTATGATTTTATTTTCTATGACAGTTTCCAACTGATATTTTTCTATTTCACCGGGGCAAATCTCACCAAGTTGGCGTTATTGGCGGCATAAAAATCTATAATAAATATTAGTTCTCATTGGTTTTTCATCTATTTTTGATATATTATAAAAAAGACGTTACCGATAAAAAAAAGATCATGACTTGTTTTATAAGTTGGATAAGGTAAAAGGTTACCACACCGGAAATATTCCCTTTGGAGTTAGTTGCATCATTTTTGGAGACTTTATCACTTGCGCCAGCGAAACAGAAAAGTACCAAAAGTGTTTCAAACTATTATTCTACTCTGTTGATGATAGAGTAATTGAACTAATTCCGTTTGTGTGTGTGTGATATCAAATAGATATCAATGTATGAAAATACACTTTACTTTGCGTCTTTCTCTTCCGCTCTTCTTTTCTCTCTATCTCCCTTTCTCTTCAACGCTTCTTTTCTCTCTATCTCCCTTTCTCTTCCACTCTTCTTTTCTCTCTATCTCCCTTTCTCTTCCCTCTGTTACTCTCTTTACCTTTGTCTATTTCTTCCACTCTCTCTTCCTCTTATTATCTCCTTTATTTTCTCTCAATTTTTCGCTTTCTCTCTCTTTCTCTCTTTTACTTCATATCTTTATCTCCCTATTTCTCCTTTTTTCTCCCTTTTTCTCTCTCCCCCTTTCTCTTTTTTTCTCTCTCTTCCTCTTCCTATAACTTTTTCTCCCTTTCTAAGAGTTGTATAAGCTATGCTACTAGAAACAGAGTCCAACCAACTCCTTGAACTTGAACTCCGCAAATTTGAGGTTTCAGGTGTAGTTTGGATCATTGTAGAAGCAGACATTGTTGTAAAAGTAATTACTTTTTTTTATTTATGACTGATCAACGTATGATTAATTCTAGTTTAATAACTATGAAAGCAATCCTAATCAGTTTCCTAATTTAAGCTTATAAGATTATCAAATGTACACTTATCTATTTGTAGATCACTTGTCAGCTCTTTACAGAACAGATACAGTTCTCTTCAAATCAGCTTCTCCGAACGTCAATTCTAGCTTGAACGATAACTTAAGGACGGACGACTCACTACTAACGATTAATGAGCTACGATTAACTTTAACACACCCCTTGTCAAAGTTAAAATAGCATTTATATCAGCATGAGATCAAGTCATCTCTACGAAAGGCGGTTTTAAACTCAAACCGCAGTTAAAGAATAAATTTTTCAAGAGGATTAGTTGAAGTACCGTAGATAGAACCTGTCACAGCATTTGAAAAAAAAATTTATTGTTAAAAGATACACTCTCTACATATATAGTAATGTTTCATAAAAAATAATTCATGAATTGAAATTTTTGTAAAAATATGCTTGAATTTTATTAAAGCGCATTGAAGCATTAAGTTTTATTAAAGAGCATTATTAATATTTAATACTTTTTCGGGTGGAAATGGGTCTCAAAAAATTAGCACCAAAGATTATTTTTTAAAGAACATTGAAGGAGATTTTACAAGCAAAAATTATCCGGTTTAATTTAGCCAAGAGCATCAAAAAATATTTAAATAGTTACTGAAAATGTCTGAAAAACTCTTGCTGAATATAGAGTAGTGGAATATTAGTTATACTTTTCTAGAATTGCCATCTCTGCATGCACAGTTACATGTTTATTCAGTGGCCTAACGAAGAATATTAACCCCCCTGCCAAGTCAGGTTAGGGGCCCCAAGCTTTGTCATTGAATGGAATGCAAGACCATAACATAATAGAGCTTGGGTCCCTTAGAATTCCCTCCCCATTTCGATTTGAGTATGTAAGTCTTGCTACTGTATTTATTTAGAAACAAGTGTGTATATTTAAAATCGATAGAAAATCAATGCTATTTTTTTACTAATGGAATTAACATCGGGGAAAATCTTTTAAGCTTCTTTTTTTTCATCTTTGTTTAGTAATTAATTGAAACACCCCCTCCAGTGCGCCTCCATTACTTCATAATGCAACATTCAATGTGTAACGACCCCCATAAAGTGTTCTAGTGCTCTCCCAGCAACCCCCATCAAATGGTAGTGCTTGCTTTTAGAGAGTTATACAAATAAATGGAGGATTTTTGTTCCATTTTTTTTTTCAGCACTTCTCTCTCATTAAGAGGACATAATGTCCAAAAAATCGTCAAAATCCTTAAATTTTTTTTTTATTGGTTTATAGGGTAGCGTAGCTGGTTCGTCACTGGCCTTGTACCTATAAGGTTGCGGGTTCGACTCCGGCCGAAGTTGGTGGATTTCCATGATGCAAGAAATCGACAGCGTCCATGTCGTATGATTATGCTGCATGTAAAAAATCCCCTGAGTGCCTGCTTGGCTCAGGTACTCTCGGCAAAATTAAATGTCAAAGGATGGTTTCCCATTGACAGAGCACAGGTGAACGCTTCTGGGGTGGAAACATGACGTCAAAATTACTTGCAGTGAATGATATTCCCACATATATGGTACCGCACTAAAAAGAGATACCTACTCCTAGGGAATGTACTAGGTCTGCGATGGTAAAACACCAATCCGCAGTTCCATTAGAAATAAATAAAAAAGGATACCTTAAATCATTCTAAATATGCAAGTGAGATTTCGAAACGTTCTACATGATTGAAAAATACTTTCATTTAATTCCTAACAGTCTAATTAGAGTTAACATCCCATGATAGATAGTATGGATAACATATAAATATCATCAATACATTTTATTTTCCACTAATATTTCCTTCGAGCCTTAATCTTCTGATGAAATTAAATACAGGGTGTCTATAAATTAGCTGGTTAAAGAATGATTTATTGCATGTGATTTACAGGGAAAAAATCAAAGCCCTTATTGTTCCAAAACAGAGAAATAGTTCAAGTTTACCATTATGACAAATGTTCGATGTCAGTTCCATTCATTTACACAGTAAATGTTCCAGTGGTAAATCAGTTCTTGTCACAGATTTGTCAGCATGTTTCCACCGATCAAATAAATTGCAGCATCGGTTCTGGCTTTTTGTTCTGGATTGGATGCAGAAAATAGCGGGGATTTTCTGCATCCATTACAAAATCCTTTCCAAAATTCTTGCATCAGCATCTCTACATGGAGGGTTTTCATTGAATCAGGATTATAATCTGTGACTCGAAAACGCTAGTCACGTGTTCGTAATAATGGTCACTATACTCCGTTTCACCTTAAGTTGGCAGCTCTGGGAAGGGTACGATGACCAATTTACAGCCGCTACGGGGTTACTCTAGGAGAAGAGTGTGACTATAACAAATAAAATTCTCCATATTTGGCGAGCAGAAAAAAAATGCTCTTGAAAAATTTGTTCTTTAAAATTGTATGAGGTTTTTTGATAATAGTATAAGCCTTTTATTTTATCGAGATATTTAAGGGTTTGCATTTCAATATGTTTAAAAATATTGATTAATTAACTATCAAGTCGCCATGCAAATGGCGTTGATTTGGCGCGAATACTTTGGAAGAATGCAATCTTGAAAACCGGTTTTTTCAGCCAAATGTTGTTGTCAGCCAAAAGTCAAGTTGTTGTTTTCAACTGTATTCGTTCACAGGTATTAAAGAAGAAATGCTTTTAAGATGTGATTAACTTAAAATATATCTTTAAACCAACAATTTCTATAATACATGATACTTTTTAACAATTTTCTGTGCGTTTGCTTTGATTTAAATTCCAAAACTAGTTGGAACTACTTTTTCAAGCGGATTGTTACATTCCCTACCTTTCCCAACGCTGCTAACTTGAGGTGAAACAGAGTATAAGTGGTGGAACACTAAGCATAACTTTCACTGGTATTCAAGAGTACTTACACTGCGCTTCAAATAATAGTTATGTTTTCACTAACCATCCCAAAATACAAAATACAGTAAGACCCCGCTTAACGCGGGGTATACGTTCCTTCATAATAGGGCGTAATATGGAGCAGCGTTAAACGAGGTGTAATAATGGGGTTAGGGAAAGATGGGTAGGAAATTGTTCAGGTATTTTGCCATTAAATTTATTAATTATGTTTTTTATAATAATAAAACAAAAATTTATTTCTTACAAGTATAGAAACATTCTTAATTACAGAAACATTTATTTTTAAGAATGGTCCTTATTGTGGAATTTCCTAAATCCAATGCAGCCCCAATTTGAGTTTGACGTTCACCAGTATCTAATCTTCTCATCACTTGCATTTTAGTTTCCAATGAAATGCTTTTTTCTTGATGCTTTATTTTCGTGTTTTTTATTATCACCCATGATAAAAACTAAATATCATAATATTTGTCACCAAAGCAATCGTTATATTATATAAATTTATACTTACAATAGCGTCAACAAATGCTTGAAACGATACAAATACGTTCGTACAACACCGCCGGAAAGAAGAAACACAGAGAAACTGCTTCGGATATCTAGAAGCCTAACTCTGTGTGCAATTTCGTGGAATCCCACAATTCAAATAAAAGAGAGTTAAATCTCAACAGCGTTAAGTGAGGTTGAACTCTAATCCTTTTTCCTACTGGGCCCCCCCCCCAAAGGGGCGTCATATTAGCAACTAAGTGCAGGCATGTCAAGTCTCCAAAAGTGGAAGCCATTTAATTAGTGAAACCAACTAGTGGCGGCTTCCGTCATCAAATTCTGACGTTTGAATTGTATTCAATTCAAACTCTCGTCGGATGCTAAATCTTACCATGATTTATTTTTGCCGAGAGTACCAAACTGGTACTCAAGGGATCTTTTGCATGCCCCACAATCACATGATATGCGTGCCTACCATTTTCGCATCCAGAAAATCGATCGACTCTAGTTGGGGTCGCACCTTAGGCTTACGAAGCGGGCATGCTACCTCTAAGCCACCTGAGTCAACTTTTTTCTAACTGATCTCAATTATAATATTCTTTTTTAAGGGTACTGCGAGTTTGATGGTTTGTTTAGGATCCCTGTTGGTGAGACTGGGTACGACGATAAAGAATGCCAGGAAATTAATTGCAGCTCGGGATACATGTCCGGCATGACGTAAGTAAAATTCTACATTTCAATTGCGTCATGAATAATAGTTAATTTTGTTCTAATAAAAAACTAATAAAAAAAACATGACACCAGTTTGTAAAGGTTTGGTTAGATTAGATTTCTTGTAAGCGTTAAGCATATTTGGGAAAAGTCATAAATCTCATAAAAAACAACAAATTCGAATCAGCTCAACGGACGCCTTGTTAAAAAAGTGTATAATTGTTTTATAAAGGTAAAATTCTTTGCTCCTCAGAATACGAAATGTTAAGGCTCCGAAATTCAAATGGCTGACGACCATTTTGAATTTCGTGTGAGCATAGTGCTAACACTTAAGGAGAGTTTTTAGTTTCAATACTCAAATCTATTTTTTGGGAAGGTTACAAAATGCCTTCGAAAAAGAAAAAAAATTATTAATAAATAACGAAATTTATCGTCTTATTTTACTTTCTTTCGATTTTTTTAAAATATTCTTTTAAAGATAGGAAAATTCGAAAATTTTGAACTGTTTTATTGAATTTTTGAATAATTTCTAAATAAAAATATTCGAAAATAGAAAGAAAAAAATGGATTAACGGAAGAACTTTTTTAAAAACATTTTTGTAAGAAGTTCATGTAAATGCAATTGTACAAATTCCTCCCGAAAAACAGAAACATGATATGAATGACAGGAATTCAAAATGGCTCCTAGATGGAAGTCTTTTATCATTAACAAATAGTAACCAATACTAACATGTAAATATTCATTAGAAAAATGGCTAGATTTGAATGCATTTTAAATTTTTCCATTTACTTTACACTAAAATAGGGAATTTAGCTTTGATTTCATAGAGTATTTTTTATTTCAGCTATAGTAAAATTATCTCAGATTATTAGAAGTGCATTATTTGTATTTTATTTTAAATTCTTAAAAAATAACAGTAGTTTTTTTTTTAAATTTTTATCTCTAACTTTTCAAATTATCTAAAATAATCACATCCAGCTGTAAAAATATCGTCTACAGATAAGATATTGTAATTTTATGCATTATTTATGTAATTTTGGAATTATGCATCTGGCAATGAAACTTTATTGTATTTCTTATAGTCTTAAAAGGGGAGGGCACGACTAAGGAAATTAATTATCTTTCAAGTTAATCACATGTTAAAAAAGCATTTATTTTTTAAACAAAGTTAATTAATACAGTCAATAGAGCAACGTCATGAAATTCCATTTTGGCTGAAAACTGAATTTCGACGCCAACTTTTGTTATTGTTGTAACAATAACAGTGTTACAATAATACAGACAAATCAAAGTTGGCGCCAAAAACTGCTAATTAAAACTCGTTTCAATTCATATTTTTTTAACTATTCGCTATGTCGAACCGAATTGTGAATCTAAACCATTCTCGAATCCACTTGAACCCACACAAAAAATGTCATCAAAATCTGTCCAGCCCTTTAAGAGGAGTTCAGCCACATGCACACGCACTGAAGAATTACATATATAAAGATTATTTTAAAAAGTATATTAATTAAAAATGCTAAAAAGCATGATTCCTCTGCATTTTTGTAACAATAAAGACCCGGTTTGGCCAGGTTGGCTGAAAATCGATTTTCGACGCCAACTTACGTCTTTTTTTCTAACAATAACATTGTTACAACAATGCAGGTGAATGTTGAGTTGTATGTCTTGAATGTTTTTAATCAATATCTTTTAAACTAATTGCGATATCGGACCGAATTGCGATTCTAAACCATTCTCAAATCCACTTGAACCCTCACAAAAAATTTCATCAAAATCGGTCCAGCCGTTTAGGAGGAGTTCAGTCACATACACACGCACAGAAGATTTTTATTTTAATAAATAATATTTAAAATAAAATGTAATATAATACATATTAAATGATACTTTATGTAAAAATTAGTTACAAATAGTTTTATAATGTGAAATACAATATATTATAAAAAAATATAATGTAAAATAATGTATCAAATATATCATTATTATTGTTAAATTAATTATTTTACAATTAATATGATAAAAACAATGTCTTTTTTATATATTATTAATTTAATTATTTAAAATATTTTACAAGTCATTTTTAAATAAATCTATTTAATTTAAAAAAATAATTGAATTGAAAAAAGTTGCTCACGTGACTCGAACCCTATCCGTTCGCGCAGATAGCAGGCGTACTACCAACTATGCCACGGTGTCAGTGGAGATCGTTAAAACTTAATTCTACAATAGCTAAGCAGGAATTTCGAAAGCTATTTTCTCCAAATTGACTGGTTATTCGGTGGAATTACATTGAGGGTTGAATACCCTAAAAGATTATTACTATTACACAAAGTCCCCAAATGAATTTCCTTAGGCGTGCTCTCCTCTTGTTAGAATTAGTTAATTTAGTTAAAAACTTGGAATAGGCTAAATTCATGATGGTAACATTGTTCAGGCTATCACGTGTTCTTTATTGAATTCAAAACTGGATTATTCTTATATTTGTTGTTTGACTTGTGAGATTAAAAAAAAAAATTTTTTTTTTTTTGAATATGATGATGGGGTAAAGACGTTCAGGTATTAAGATTCTTTTTGAAAATTTTTCAAATGTATATATTTTTTAAATTCTTATGTTATATGTGTACATTTAAATCAATTACATTCTATTTTCCTTTGTACTTTTTAAAAGAAAGATTCTGCAAAAAGCAAAAGTTGGCAACAGCGTACTGCATTAACTGGGTGGCTTAAAACACGTGATTGCACTAATTATAATGTGATTATAATATCACATGAATTTAGTCCATTGAAGATTCAGGTTCGATTTATATTCCATTTTGTAATCGCATTTGCCCCATGAATTTGTAACTTCGATACGATAGGTAGATGTCAATTAAAATTTTTTTTATTTTAAGCATATAGTGTCTTTTATTTTGAATCCGTATTTTTCTCTGAAGAAATTGGAATTCGTGTTTTGAATGCAGATTTATTTTATTAAAAGCAATAAAAAGTGTCAATTATAGTCGGACCCCTATTTAACGAATTTCATGATTCGACGAATTTTTCTGCTTACCCAATTAAAATGAAGGCAAAAGACCTTATTTAACAATGATAATCTTTTTGTCCAGAACAGACACAAGTAATAAAAAAAAAGAAATTTAGTTACATTCTATTAGGTCAGAAAAGAAAAATTCTGTTTTCGTAGATAAAATTTAATTAATAAATCAATATTTGAAAAAACTGTATCGACATCAAATTTCATCTTCTACAAGTTTTAAAAAAATACATTCGAAGCGAAGAAAAAAATTCGTTAAAGAAACTTACTGGCGTCATCTGTTGCAGGTAATTCTAACTACGTTTCAGAAATAACGCAGATAAAATTTAAAATTTAAAAAATAAAATCTAATTAATAACTTAAGATTTGGAAAAACTGTATTAACAGCAAGTGTCATCCACTACAAGCTTAAAAAAATATTTAAACTTCAGTGGATGAATAAAAAAAGATTTTATTAACGATTGAGAATTTGAAAAAGGGAAATATATAAACATATATATAGGGAGAGAGTGAACTGATAGTAAGAACTGAAAAAGGTTTTTCTTGAAGAAACATATTTCGATGGGAAAGGGTGCAAACCATTATCAGACTTTACAGGGGCAGACGAGTCATATGTGCAATCTCTTACGTGAGTTTCGAATAGAACAGGAAATTCCTTCCTTATTTCATAATACCCAACAACGCGATATTTTAATATTTCAACGAAAATGTCACATTTGATGACGGACTGCCAATTGATTCGACTGAAGTTCTGAAAATTTTTGATTTGTCGGAGTCAGTGACTACAATTCTGATGCAGAAATTAATACTGAAACTCCTATCGAAACTGTTACATTTTCTATTGCTTTTACATTGTTCAGAAACAGTAAAAAAATACCACACGCAGCAGAATGTAAAGTCGAAGAAGAATTCTTTCTTGTTAGGAATCAAAAAGTTTTTGAAACACAGTAT
>BMAV01026025.1:48394-182929 GCA_019973955.1 Trichonephila inaurata madagascariensis
CATATTAAATTTTAATTAAAAATTCTTCGTGTAAATCACTCATGTTAAAAATTTTAGAAGAAGCGAACTACACGTAATATACGAGTAAATATACTTTTGCATAGTAGCATTATATTTGAAAATAATATTAAAATATAGATAATTTATAAAAAGTGTAATGATTTGAAATTCTTCAGTTTTACCTCGTCATTTAATATATTTGAAATATTACTCAGACTATGTTACAAAAAACTTTCTAAGCGAGCACGTTTATATCTCCAGGAAAGAGACCAAATTTATTAAATTCCGAGTTATTAAAAAAGTTATCCTCTCAGAAGCAATTATATTATGACACTAACATTCAAACACTATATTGCACTACCAAAAGATTGTATAATACATTACAAACAACTCCGATGTGTGGAGTTAACTCCTTAAGAATCGATTTTCATATAAAGCCCCGATATGAAAATTTTACGAGGAGTGAAATTTCCTTTGCATATTTAGAATGATTTAAGGTATCCAATTTTATTTATTTCTAATGGGACTGCGGATTGGAGTTTTACGATCGCAGACCTAGTACATTCCCTAGAGGAGCTGGTATCTCTTTTTAGTGTAGCACTATACAATATGTGGGAATATCAATCGCTGCAAATAAGTTTGACGCCATATTTCCACCCCCAGAGGAATTCACCTGTGCTCTGGCAATGGGAAACCGTGCTTTGAAATTTAATTTTGCAGAGAGCACCCAAAACAAACAGGCACTCAAGGAATCTTTCACATGCAGCATAATCATACGACTTGGACGCTGTTCATTTCTTGCATCACGGAAATCCACCAACTTCGGCCGGAGTCGAACCCGCAACCTTAGGCGTAGAAGGCCAGCGACTAACGAACTTTGCTACCCTATGAACCAATAAAAAAATTTAAGGATTTTGACGATTTTTTGGACGTTATGTCCTCTTAATGAGAGAGAAGTACTGAAAAGGAAAAATAGAGCAAGAATCTTCCATTTATTTGTATAACTTCCTGAGAGCAAGCTCTACAACTCCATGGGGGTTGCTGAGAGAGCACTAGAACAATTTATGGGGTCGTTACGCATTGAATGTTACATTGAGAAGTAACGGAGGAGAACTTGTTGGGGAGTTTCAATTAATTATAAAAAAAAGATGAGAAAAAAAAACTTAAAAGATTATACCCGATGTTCATTTCAATAGTGAAAAATGGTGTTGATCCCTTATTGATTTTAAATATAGAATTAATTGTATCTAAATAAACACAGTAGCCCGATGTACACCCTCAAATCGCAATGGAGGTAGGATTCTAGGGGGGCCAAAGTCTGTTATGTTATGGTCTTGTATTCCGTTCTCTGACCCAGCTTGCGGCCCCAATTCTGACTTTGCATTGGGGGGTCCCTAATGTCCTTCATTATGCCATTGAATAAAGATGTAAATGTGTATGCGAAGATGGCAATTCTAGAAAAGCCTAATCAATATTTCAATATCTTATATTCAACAACAGATTTTCAGTCATTCTCAGTAGTTATTCACTATTTCTCTCTCTGTCTCTCTCTCGATGTTCTTGATGGATTTAAATAGGATTTTTCCTTATAACATCTTCTATATTAAAAAAAAAATAATCTTCGATGCTAAGTTTTTGAAGATAATTCCAACTCGAAAAGTAAGAATATTAGAAAGCTCTTTTGTAAAATAAAGTTCTAAATTCAAACATATTTTTACAAAAATTTCAATACATGAATTACAGTCGAACCTGTTTTTGTGCGGTCTTTTTTATGCGATTTCCTTTTTGGGCGATTTTTTTTGTGCGATTTTATTTTTGGGCGATATTTTTTTATGCGGTTTATGAATTTTAATGGCTTTGGCACCACTTTAATGTTTTCTATCTATTTACTAGTGACATAACGGAGAATGTTAGGGCCTCCCTCGCCCCCCTGAAAGTCAGGTTTCGCCTTTAATATTTTATAAATTGGGTAAATACAAATACGTATTTAGCGTTAGACAAGCCTTGAGCTCCTAGAGTCCTGCCTCCCCCACCCGTGACAGGACTCAATGGCTTTGTCTCCATTGTAATGTTTTCAATCTATTTACCAGTGGTGTAACGGCGAATGTTAGGAACTCTTCCCTCTGAAAGTTAGGTTTTGCCTTTAATATTTTATAAATTGGGTAAATACATACTTAGCATAAGTCAGACCTTGGTCCCCTAGAATCCTGCCCCCCTCCCTTGATAAGGGGGTGTACGTTACGCCACTGAAATGTAGACACTTTAAGACGCTCTGTTCATTTGTTAGAAACAGTCACCTGACAATGCGCATTCAGTTGCTTTCTCTCAACGCTCCAGCAGCCAGCGCTTGATTGAAGACGAAACTGTCAATGACAGGGACATTATGAATAATTATATAGATTATGAAGACGGATAAAAAGCCAGATTTCTTAAGAGTGGATAAAAATATGCAGGGATCCAGCTTTCCAACAAATTAGAAAAGCATTTTCTTAAAATAGATACCAGTTAAGAAAGGAGTATAAGATTCCAAAAAGGGCTTCAATCATGTATAGATGGTTATAGTGACATTTACAAGCAACCTCTACCACCCATCTTTCGTCACAAAAACTTATCTCTTCCTTTATGTTGCCAAAAAATAAATCAATTGAAATTGCACCTTCAACTGACGAAAGCGATTTTGAACTTATTCATTACAGGACTTTGGATTACGATGAGTAGCGATGAATTACGTATGTGAATTTTAAAGAGTTATCCGTATATCTCTTTAAGACCCGAATTATTTTTATCTTCAAATATTAAATTCTTCAGGTTATTAATACTATATGGAACCCAATGACATTGGGAAAAATAGTAAAAAAATTCCCGTCACCCCCCCCTGCCTGGAATGTATACGGTACACGCATGATAGTTACATTTTTAGCTTTAAGTTGATGGAAGAAACAATCTTGATTCAACTAAAATTTTTACAAATAAGGAAATTATTGTTGAAATTTAACTCTTTTATTAATTCATTATTTATTTACAGCAAAAATCCTTTGTTTTGTTTTTGACAAGTATAAATAGCCATTACATTTTTCACAACATGTTTTCTGTCTGCTTTTGTAGTTTTCAAATCTGCACTTGCGAGGCCTCGAAATGTCATCAACACATCAAAAACGGCTATACATGTCAAGCCTTTTATCCTGGAATGGTAAGGATAAAAGCCATGACATGTGTAGCAGGTGGATTATAACGCTTCGATCTTTTTGCAAGTGGAATTACTACGCTGTTATCTTCATCATCAGTTAAAATACTTTTGTCAGCAAGTGGAGAGGCTGATATCGCTTCAACTATCTCTAACTTAAATTTTAAGCGATCCATTTTGATTTTTAGAGGAATTTTATTTGATATTGCATCTTGTTTGCACAGAAATTAAGAATTTTCAACAGCTAAATCAAAGTAATGAATGTGTTCAAGAGACTTTTTTATGGTAAAGAATGATCCAAAATTGTCTTTTCATTTCAAATATTCCCATGTGTTTCTTCAACGCTCTCATCTGAACTTGATTCTCCTTCCAGAATACGCGATTCATATGTTTTGTTCGCAGCTTTGTCATCATCCTAGTGATCACTAAGTTCTAATCTAAGTTCAATCTGATTTATTCAACAATTGAAAAATTTCTTCTGTGAGAATTTTTCTCCTTTTAGACACCTGAAAAAGTTTTTGGCTAAACGTTAACACAGTACTCCAAGAAAAACAGTAAAATGTATCAGAAAATTTTATTAGTTAAAAAATATATATATGTAAACCACACCATATACTAACTCCTACCTCGAAACCCAGATTTTTGAAGTGAAAACTTCTTTAGCCGCGTTGTACACTTTTTGGTAGGGGAAAATCTTATGGGTTCGCGTCACCGACAAGCTCATGACTCTTTATGCTGTAAAGGTTGTTTCTCTTCGCAGAAGTCAGTGTAGTACTAAAGCCAACTTACCGAGTGAGTGATTGAGAATTACGTTTATGTCACGCTACAAAGCTATTGGCGACGGAACTCGTAATTTGCCAACTTACCGAGTAATTTTGTAACGAATTGAAAAATATATTATGAAAATAAACTTTTTGCATATTTAATAGTTTCTTAATTTTTATAAAAAATAATTATTTAAAACTTACCACCAGTTTTGCAAAATAAGAAACATATAATTGTTTTAAGGTAACGGTTAAAATATAACTTTTGGAATTTTTAGAAGTCAAATTATGTAAGAAATTAAAATTTTGCATTTATATTTCAATATTAAAATATTATAATAATGTTATTTTTTATTGGAAATACTTTAACGGAAGAAGAAATAGAGGTAAGAGAATCAATATTTATCTCAAAAGAAGACGCTCAATCAGTATGTCCTGAAGGAATTAGATTTATATTTACAAAAGCTATGGTAAATGAGTACAACCATTCTATTTTAAACAGTGAAGAACATAAAACAATATCTTTAGCATCTGATGTTTTCGTAGGGTGCCATAATGTTGAGAAAGGAAATTTTGTTAAGACAGAAGTTGCATAAAATGAGAGCTGATAACACTGGTGGATTGCCTTACGAATTAATTTTAATTCTCAACCGACCTTACATGATAACAAACAACATAGATGTTTCAGATGGATTATCAAATGGCCCTGTTGGAAAATTGTGTTACATATAAAGAGATGAAAATCATGACATCATAAGAATTTGGATGAAATTTCCAAAACTATGTGGACGAAAACGAGCTACAAAATCGAGGAATCTTAGTGTCCGCCTTAAATTGACGATGATGATGTGCCAATCACTCCTCAGACATCATCAATACCACTCCATAACAATAAAACCATAACAGAGCGAAACGAAAACATCTTCCACTTATTTCTGCTTTTGCAATGACTATTCACAAATCACAGTGAGGTACTTATGATGTTATTGTCTACGAATACGATCGCAAACATCCTAGAAAATTAATATAGCTTTAACAAAAGTAACGAGGATTCAAGATTTATTTTTGGTTATTCAAGAAAATATTAGCAGCAGCTGGAAATTTTGGATTGGTAGAACAGGAACACCTCCAAATGCTTCAGAAACAGATAAACATCATAAAAGATCAACAAGTCATCGAGAGGATCTAACGCGTTAGAATTGAAAAGTTACAAAACAATACACCACAAACGGTCCCCAAAACTTTTCTAGAATTCATCTCCAACAAGAAGGATTATCAATATTTTCATTTAATTGTCAAAGTTTTCATGCGCATGCAGCTGACCTAAAAAATGATGCTATCGTAAAAAAGTCAAATGTTCTGCTTTTGTCAGAAATTCGTATGAAAAACGAAGAACCACTTGATATTTCGAATTTCAACTTTGTTGTAAGTCATAAAAGACCCGAAGTTCCAGCAGCAGGTGTAGCTATTTATCATAATACTCAAGATACGTCACACTTCATTACTTCACATATAGATATACATACTAAATTCACTAGAAGCATTTGTGTTAATGCTTCTGATAGGCAAAATATGCGTTGCTCGTTGCGATTCCAAGAATGGGAAATGCATATTAATGTTTGCCGTTTATATTCCGCCTGGAAAATCTATGAGACATATACAACAATTTTTATTCGAAAATTTGATGTGATTGATGACAAAAGAAGGTTCTGAAATACTCGAAAAATATGATAATGCACCGATGATTTTAAGTGGAGACTTCAATATTAACTTTGCAGATGATAAAAATCTACCACTAAATATAAAACGACGATCGATGCGGTTTTTACGCGATACTCAGACAAATTTGAACCAAACATTTTCCTTTCTTACTTTAGTTACCGTAAGCCTATTGTATCTTTTTTAAAACAAAATGAAATAATTGAAAGTACAAAAAGTCTAAGTATTGTTGAAATTAATGATGACAATGGTGCAAACAATTAAAATAATGTTAAAAATCAAGTACATTGAAATTTAAGTAAATACAAATACTATCCATAAATAATATGATCGTATATTAATTGGTATTTCATTTGAATTGTATTTATATTTTGTCATGAACTTGTACAGCCGTAATATATCTGAATAATAAAAAACCATATAAACATGTATGTAATTGCTGCTCGGAGTACCAATAGATGTGAAAACCAGATTCATGTTGATAATTTTAATTCAAACATTATGAAATTTCAAATTTTAATACTAAAACTTCTGAGTTTTCACTTCTTTTGGCAATCTCTATAACTGCCAATTTTTAATTTTTTATTTTATTATTATTATTATTTTGAGAAAGTGTATATATTTTTACAAAGTTTCAAATACACACTTTCATTGTCTTGCATTTATTGGAAAAAATTATCTTAATTCTTTTAACTTTAGTTTTATTTTTGACGCATGATATAACAATGCAAAATGGTATTTAAAACGAAATCAGTACTTTAAAACGAAATATTATATATGTGTAAGTTTAAAACATATTAGTTCTCTCAACTAAAGTTAAGAGGGATTGTAAATATTGTTCCCCACAAAACTTTCTTTACTGTCACAAACTCATGGCAGATGTTATCGTTTTGAGGTTTCGAGTTCTAATGTTACTGAAGCCCTCCTAGGTAGAGGGGTTGATGCACGTTAAATCTGTTGAGGCTCAGTCATCACGCTGGAGCGATGTAGAATTTAGGTGAGTGGGGAACCACTTCTGATGTCATTCAGATTTATGAGGTCCGTCACCAATAGTCCTCGTGTTGCTTTATGTTGTAAATTAAATTCTTTAATATAGATGGCGCTGCAAGTCAGCGAAGAGTATGTATACTTTGTTTGGCTTGTAAAGGTAGTTTTGTTTGAGTAATGTTCTTTGTGTGATGTCTTCTATGTGTTTCGTCCAATAAACAAAATTAACTAAAGATGGACTTGGACAAATTACTGGAAACATAAAGTCATTGGATATCATCGCCTAACTGACCCATGGAAATTAGAATTTAAGGAAAACTACATTACTTTATAATGCGACGTTAATAAACACCCCCTCACTCAAAAGTATGTATCCGCAATATATTTGAATAATAAATAATCATATAAACATGCATATAATTGTTGCTCGGAGTGTCAATAGATGTGAAAACCAGATTAATGTTGATAATTTTAATTGAAATATTATGAAATTTCAAATTTTAATACTAAAAGTTCTAAGTTTTTACTTCTATCGGCAGTCTCTATAACTGCCAATTTTTTTTAACGTTAGTTACAAGTAATTCGGTCACGGTAACGGTTATACATTTACGTGGAACCTTAGAGAAAGCTCTATTATCCACTCATCATAATAAATTGAACAGAGAACAATTTGTTGAAGTTACATATAAAAATAGAAAGCAGTCCACATTAAATGCAGCGCAACAACGCTGGTGGAGGGGTAGGTGGGAAACCACTCTCCCAGTTGATTTAGTTTCTGTTTCGCTTTCATAGGAAAATGACGTCACATCTCCATGACGGCAAAGCCCGTCTTTCAACCGTCTGCCGCATCTCGACGGAACGAGGAGAGAGGGGATATATTTTTTTAATAACAAGGATTAAGAGAATAATATTTTTAAGTCCCTTACACGATACCTCTAAGATAACTGCGTGCGGTTATTGAAAGGAAGTTTTAAATAACCACTTGGAAGAAAGTAAGAAAAGGTAGAGGAGTTTGAAAGAAGATCATGAGGGGTGAAGTTGCCACACTAAACGCGATCAAAAACTTGCATGGCGCGGAGGGGGGAATAATTAAAGTGAGTGAAGTATTGCAAAGGAAAACAACTTGTGTAATAATAAAGCTCATAATTTTTTAATTCGTATCAAGGCATTCTCATCCTTTTCAGAGCTGGGAAGTGTTGATACGAGTGATTAAGAACTGCTCTAGGTCTCTTAGAAGAGCTAGGAATAGAATTGTCGTAAGCCGGAATTTCCCTGATAGATTCACTTGAAATCTGTGGCAACCAGTTGAAGAAATTTTCTGATTGTTTTTTGATGAAATCAAGAAGCGGCGGAACATTAAGGTCTTTATGCAAGACTTCGTTCTTGACAAACCAAGGTGCGTTTGCTGCTTTACGTAGTTGAATGTTTTGAAAAGTGTGCAATCTTTTCAGGTGAGTAACTGCCACCCCTGCCCAGATGGGAGAAGCTTACAGCAGGATGGGCGAAGAATGGCTTTGTATAATAGAACCTTGTGCCTTAATGCGAGCTTGCTCTTGGGAGAAATCAAGCGATTTAGAGTGCTTCTCATTCCAGCCATCTTTTGGTAGGCGGAACGGATGTGTTTAGCAAAGTTTAATTTAGTGTCAAGTACTAAACCTAGGTACTTATATTCAGTAACCCAGGGGACAGGCTGATTAAAAATGTTAACATGCGGGAAGTTTCCGATGCACCACTGTCTCGTAAAGAGGAGGCATGCGCTTTTAGATGCATTAACCTTTATTTTCCAGTCGTTAAGCCAGGTTTCGAGTCGAATGACATAATTTTGAAGCCACTCAATGATATTGCGGTTATAAATGTTTGGGGTAAAAATGGCAGTGTCGTCCGCGTACATCGCTAAGTATACTTCGGCAGCCTTGGGAATGTCGTTGATGTATAGATTAAAGAGCTTGGGCCCTGATAAAGATCCTTGTGGTACCCCACTGAGAATTGGATGCGAGGTGGAGAGACTGTTTTCAACTCTTACCCTTATTTCACGGGAGTTTAGGTAGGAGTGTATAATTTTGATGAGTTGGTCGGAAAACCCAAGTTGCATCATCTTGGATAGCAAGCCATCATGCCAAATTTTGTCAAAGGCTTTGGCTATGTCAACAAAAAGCATACCCGTGGCCTGATTATTTTGAAAGCCGTGATGAATCAGCTCAGTAACTCTTAGTAACTGGGTTACTGTGGAGCACTGTGTGACAAAGCCATGCTGTTCAAGAATAATAATATTCCTCGCTATGCAGTGCTGATTAAGGTGATTCAAATGAACAAATTCGTACGCTTTGCTCAAGCTACTGAGTCGCGAGATTGGACGGTAATTTTGACGTCGAGTATCATCGAATTGGGTTTAAGTATGGGGACCACCACAGCAGTCTTCCAATTCTTAGGGAAATGACAGTTCTCCATTAATAGATTGAACAGCATGACAATAAAAAGAACGAATTTGAGGGGGAGATTTTTAAGGATGCGATTTGTAATTAAATCCAATCCAGGAGATTTGTTGATCTTAAGCTTTTTAATATATTCCTGTACTTCCCCTGGCGTTGTTTTTTCCAAGTCTAGACAGGTAGGAGCGTCCAGGAATCTTTTAATTTTCCTTTGTGTATGAGCTGTAAAACGATCGTTTTCATGTTCAGTGTTGGGTTCGAACTGCTTTTGAAGGCTGTCGGCAATCACTTCCGCCTTCTCCAGAGGGTAATTTGCTACACTGTCAAGTGCACTCTTTATGGGGGGGGGGATGAGGCGGTTTTTTGAATAGGGAGGTTTTCCTCCAAAGAGTGCCTGTCTCCGGCGTAAATGCCGCTATGTGAGATTCCCAACGAAATTGGGAAAAGTGTCTAATGTCTTTCGTAACCTCACGACTGAGTGTTCGGAACTCAGACTTCACACTGCAGGATCTCTTGTACGTTGCCAAAATTTCCGAACACGATTTTACATGTAGTTCATCTAACTTCTCTAATATCTTTGGCCCACACTTTGTTTTGCTAAAATATGATTGGCCTTTGAGTAATTCAAGATTGGACCACATAACTTAATAAATCTCATTCATTCCATCTTTTCATAAATATCTATGATTCATTTCGTCCTAAGGTCAACCACCTAAATTCCAATTCTTCAAAATTTAATGTTTTTATATCCGTTTGTTTTCAAATTAAACACAAATTTAATTCCTTATTATGGCAACTTTAACCAAGTAAGCAAACAGGAAACAAGAGGTACCTCAATCAATCAAACAAGTTTCGTAAAGCTCTGATAGTTTTTGTTTACAAGATTTTCAGGCTCATCCCCTTTTTATTTAATAATCGGTCGAACATATATTAAAAAGTAATGGCGGCCCCAATGGTAGCCATTGGTTCCGAGAGAACTTTGTTCCTGGGGCCTAGAATACCGAATCATGTGAAATCATTGGGGAAAAATTTGAACAACATTAAAAAACCTGTTTTCAGACAAATGGTTAAATGTAAGTTGTGAAAAATAATTAGTTTTGGATACTAGTAATAAATGATGCTATAGGTTAACTCTGAATATATTTATCTCTTTAAAAAAAAGCAGTTAACGTACGTTTTCATTATTTACACTTACATAAATAATCTTAACTTGGATTAATTATAAAGTTTTTTGTGCAACTTTTTATTTTCAACATCATTTTAAACTTCATTTTTAAATATAAACTTTAAAGTAAATTACTCTAAATAGGTATGTAACAAATATGAAATGAATAAATTATAGTTTTAAAAAAACTAAAAAACACTCTTTTATAGTGAATCGAACTAAAAAGTAAAAAAAATAATTCTTAATATAAAAATATAATAATTAATAAGAAAATTAATGTCATTGGGATAAAAGCGTGGGTTGCTCTATATTAATTGTTATAATTTCTTACTAGTTCTCTATTCCGAAATCCTGAGTTAGTGTAAAAATGTAATACAAAGCACACTCCACTCTTTTACCACAATGACATTAATTTGGCGCCCTGGGGTCTGGAAAGGGTGTGAAAGAACTCCAATAAGCTGGACTTAACCAGGTTTTCCAGTAATAAATTGTGATCTGCCTGTGCGAAGGGGGCCCATAGATCTGTGCCCAGGAACCGAAATGAGCTTAAACCAGCACTGCTCCAGCCCCTTCTAAAAATAATTTATATTTGAAATTATGCCCCAATTTATACGAATTCAACTTACGCAGTAATCATTGAGTCACACCTATCGCATATAAGTTCAGGATATTATTGTAGTCTGTAATTATGTCCTATATTAAGTCACTATTTCTATCCATTTCACCGAATAAAATACTCTTATATAAATAAATTACCATAATCTATGATTATTTCCTCTGGGAACACTATTACTCTCATTAAAGAAGAACAATAAATTATTCCGAAAGTTTGCTACTTTTCCTTGATTCTACGGAATTTGGTACTACTCAGGGATTTAAGAAATTTCATTTTTCATCTAGCCTGGAAATTTTTCAGTAGATCAATATATCATTGAAACTACTCATGAGAGCTCAATTAATTTTTGTATACAGTAATTTTACTCCCATATAATTCTCCCAATAACTTTTTCATCTTCACCATCTCTGATATTCATAAGCCCTCTTGGAGTTTGGAGATGGGGTGTCAGCTCAGGTGTTGTCTTCGTCATTTGACCATGGCTCCAAATTATGTGGTCAATCACCAATAGCCCTCATGTTCCTTTATAGTACAACGTAAATAAACAGTCACTCACTTTGATGTTCTTTGCTTTAATCTGATCAAAACTTTTTCCATTTTATATTGTTTAACAATAGTTCAGAATAGCATCAAAATCAAATTTTGAAGCTATAAATTTTTTTAAAGTAAAGATGCAATAATAATTTATTTTCTTTGTTGGACATAGAATGATTGTAACCTTTCTAAGCATTGTTATGCTATTCAAATATTTTTGTCATCAAAAAACAAAAGAAAGTCAACAACTAATTTGCTAATTTAATCTACATTAGCTTGTGGCAGTATCTAAATAAGCCAGTAACAGCCTCCAGACAGTGGATCTGTAGGCACGTAACATACCGCCAGACAAAAGTGATCACTTCTGTCCAGAGGCTATTATTGGCTTATTTAGATACCACCACAAGTTCACATCCACCTACCATTCTTGTAAATAAAGAATATGTACCTCAAAAGGAAGTTAATGTAATTTGTATCTTTGTAAGTAAAAAGAAAATTGTTGTATATAAAAGATTTAAAAGAGAGAAAAATAACTTGTTTTTCTGCCTCAAATTGCGATATATAACAACAGTGTAATAGTATAGTAACTTTTAATTTTATATAAATATGATTATACTAATACAGTAGAAGAAAATAATTATAATTTAATCAAATTTTTAAGACAAGCAGATACAACTTTTTCGATTCATGTATTCGTATAATAAGTAAAATTGTAAATGGTACACATATAAACAAAGGTATTGAGTAACAGCAATTGTTACTGAAAAACTGATGTTACAGCAATTGATGAGAAAAGGAAAATTCATTGAAGTTTACATCTAAAATGAAAAGTTTGCTATGAAAATAGTGAATTAAAAGTACTTCCGCCTTTCTTAGGGAGAAATTTTTAAATATAAACTTTAAAGTGAATTACTCTAAATAGGGTATGTAACAAATATGAAATGAGTAAATGATAGTTTAAAAAAAAACTAAAAAACACGCTCTTTTATAGTGAATCAAACTAAAAAATAAAAAAAAAATTCTTAATATAAGAATAAAATGATTAACAAGAAAATTAATGTCATTGGGACAAAAGCATGGGTTGTTTGTTATAATTTCTTACTAGTTCTCTAATCTGAAATGCTGTTAGTGTAAAAATGTAGTACAAAGCACTCCATGCTTTTACCACAATGACATTAATTTTCTCGTTAATCATTTTATTCTTATATTAAGAATTATTTTTTTACCTTTAAGTTCGATTCACTATAAAAGCGTGTTTTTTAGTTTTTAAACTATAATTTATTTTTCATTTTTTAGTTTGATCTACAGTAAAAGCCTGTTTTTTAGTTTTTAAAACTATCATTGATCCTTTGTTGAATTTGTCCTCGAGTTTTATATTTTGAGCCGGAATCATGTGGCTGCTGGAATTATTCTTGCTCTTCAATGGATATTAATTAATGGGTCTGAAGGGTATCTATTCTCTCTGTTTACAGGGCCTTGGATGATTCCCATATCATTATATTTCAAAGATTCCATCTCTATAGATACGTCTAACTAATAAAAGTGTGTTAAGAAGAAGTATTAAATGTCAATTGTATTATCACCTCTTAAACGTATTGCTATAATGGTAATTTGTATCACTTCTAAATGTATTGCTTTATAAAAATATTTAGCAGTTAGAACATAAATTATTATTATTCACATGCACGAGTCTTTTTTTTTTTTATTTTCATTTTCAGAAAAACTACACACCCACCCTACCCTTTTACACATAAAGAACACTTTTTTTTTATTTGTATTAACCACAAGCCTATTTGCAGTTTTAGGGTTGCCCCTTAATCTTTTAGTCACTACATTTGGAATTAGTCACCAAATCTGGAAATGGCATATGGAATAAGTCGCCAAATCTAAAAATGGTTTATGCAATTAGTTGCCAAAACTGGAAATGATATAATGGATTAGTCGCCAAATCTCAAAATCTTTATTTTTGAGGTCCTGATCAGGACAATGAAACAAAATTATGAAATTATTGTATTGCCATCGGTCCTTGACAAGTGTGCAAAATATCAAATTAATCTAACCTTTTAAAGTGGGTAAAAATTGAGTTCAAAGATTCCATTACACACAAGTGAAACTTATAAAGGCATGTTAAAAAGGAACTTTTTTTTATCATACTCTTGGGAATAGATTTTCTTTGAAGGAAATCCATGCAGTCTGGAAAAAGAAGTATATTGTAAATTCTTTTAAGAGAGAAAGATGCATAAAAGAATAAATGAAGCAAATTACATATATAGTCATATAGTTTATGTTAAGAAAACTTATCTATAATTTTAAGTAAATAACAGAAATTTACAAAATATGTCTTGTACTTTTTAAAGATTAAATATAATAATTTGCTTGTCATAAACTACTGTAGGAGAGTTATTCCTGTTATTGACTATTTTTCAATATATTTTCTTTGTGTTTAACAAGTTATATTATCATTATCTTAAGCATTAATTTCTTATTTTGTAATTTTTCTGTTTCTGCTACATAAACACCAGAAAATGAACTTTTTATGTTCTTAAATTATTCAGAATTTGTTTTTAGAAAGATTCATGAGCGAGAAATTATTGCTTCAATCTGAAAAATTCTGTTTAGTCTACATTTTTACAAATAAATAAATAAATTATATATCAAATAAATTATATATAAATAAATAAAGTACTTTCTTTTCTGTTCAAGTTTAATAAGCCTTCTGTGCATTATTATTACTATTATTTTTCCTTGAGTACAAATCACCATATGCAAATACAAAAAAAAAAGATTTTTAAAATTTTTATATTTTATTTCGTATTGGGATATTTTTTTTTTAAAGAAAAATGTTATTAAATTATGTTATTCTTTTAGTTTTTTAACTCATTTGAATTTTAGTTCTGATATTATATTAAAATTCATTTCCCCAAATAGTTTAATTCTGTATTGTATCTTTCAGTGTACAAAATTCACAATCACAAAAATTATGTATCCTATTTAAGATATTTCACAATAAGATTGGTTATTTTTAAGGAATCTGGTTTATTTTGAAATCCTTAATAAGTCAAACTTCATTAATTAAATAAAAATATACTATTTTTTTATGATTACAATTGTAATAGTTATTAATTTGAAATGCATAAAGTAAGATAACATTATGCACATGTTTTATATTTAGTGTTAATTATTTTTCTTTTAGATTTTAATGAAGTGTTCAAATAAAAGTATTCTCTATTTCAGTGGCAATGTTAGATTTTGAAGGCAAACCTGTTAACTCAGACATGTATGTAGCTATCAAAAAAGCAGTACAGGATACTTGTAATGTTGATATTATTTACGGTGCCTTGTATACTCTGCTGAAATGTGCTTTGAGTTTCCCTGAAACCTCATTAAAACAAGATGTAAGTTATAAGATATATAAACTGTCTTATATACTTTTTTAAAGCTTAGAGGAAAATATAATATTCTTTTTCACAAAATAATTCTTGTTTGTGTTACTCAAATCAATTCTGTTAAAAATTTGGGTTGTATTCAGTCATTTTATACATTTTTTTCTTGTAGTTGAATTCTTAAATTACAGTATTTGCTTTAGGTGTAAAGTTTATACTTTTATGTATATATACATGACACACACACACAGAATCAAAAGTGAATGTAAACTTCCTATTATAAAATTAATACATTTCAAAGAAATAATATGCATTAAATTACAAATTCTCTGTATTAAGCAAGTATATAAATTTGTTACATTGAAGTAACAATAAAAAAAAACTGAAAATTGGATTGTACAAAAATGTAGATTATATATTTATGAAGAATAAAATCTGGTCAAAAGTGTTACAAGTATAGAAGCTTTTGCTGATTTTATTCAAAAATTGCATTCAGACACTTATTTTTTAAGCTAGTTTTTGAAGGTTAGCTGAAATATAATTGAATTTTTATCATGTGTAATGAATAGGCAAAAAAGCACAAATCATAGAGAAACTAATCACTAATTATGAAAACTCATAATGCAATAAAGAAAGATAAGTCTGAAGAATAGTTAACAAATCTTCCTTAAATGTTCATGAATCATTACTATGTATTGTGTGACTGGAATTGATTAAATGTATTCAGTCAGGGTGATCAAAACAATTGTCAAAATTTCATATCCATATTAAATTCTGAAACAATATGCAATATTCTGATAGTAATGTAGCCAAACTTTCCAAAAGCATTTATCACATAAAACCATTACCAGTTAGTATAACTACTATAAGAACTTTGCATTCTTCTGGGTATTATGTAAGAATCCCTAGAAAAGGCCAGTAATTTATAAAAATAATCATTTGGAACAGTGTGATTATTGTTTTGATGAATTATTTTTTGTCTAATATCATTGTATAAAATAGATTTTATGGAGAATACATTATGTAAAATTTAAGATATTCCCCTATGAAGAAATACCTTGAGAAAAAAAATAGCTGTGAACTACAGTTAAAGAACGTTGTATTGGAGTAAAGTATGAGGAAGGATCCCCCAGATGGTTTGAAGGTATATGACATCCTCCCGTGTAGACAAATTTGCTTTTACGCTTTTTAAAATTAATGATCTATTCAAAAGAAATACAGGGAAAAAGCAATTTGAATAAAATGAGGATATAATTTAAACTCTAAAGCTCTGTGACTATTGTATTGCTTTCAAAAAACAAACCTCAGTGCAGAGGCTAATGCATGTTTAACCTGTTAAGACTCACAAGCTCTAACATGGGTGTAGTGTGGAAGTTTGGAGTGTGAAATGCTAACTCGGATATCTCACCACTTAACCATGATTCAAAATTATGAGATTTGTCATCAATAGCCCTTGTGTAGCTTCAAAGTGTGTGTTGATAAACAATCAATCACATTTCAAAACAACTCTACTCACTATCTCAATCAACAGATTTGAATCTGATCGAATACATCTGGAGAATAATAAATTAAGTAACAAAAAATTACTCCATGCCATGTCCCTAAAAAACTGAAACTTCAATCCAGATCCATGACAGGTCAATGAATTACTAGTTATTGAATTTTAAGTTAATGAAGTTCAATATATAAAGTTATATTCATTGTCAGTGTACAATTGCATTTGCTACCTAATTTTTTAAGTGAAAAGCAGCCATATTTTTTATTAGTTGAAACTGTATTTTTTATTATAATATTATAATTATAGTTTCTAACTTTTTATGCTAATATGTATTAAGTGTAATAAAAGCCAGAAAATTTAGTACAATAATTGTATTGGGAACTTATTTTTAAGAAATAGTTCCATGCATTATCAAAACTATATAGCAAAGAGTAAGTTCTTTCTTGGTCATTCATTATAAATTACCCAAATAAAAAAATTTTTAAATCATGTATTTTTCCAGAGTTATTATATATTAAAGTGAATTTTTTTTTGACAAGAAATTAAAAACATTCATTAAAAAAACAGAGTAGCCATTTTTTGTAAAATTAAAAAGGTATAAAGTGTTCAAATGTTCTATTCATTGATTCATTTAATAATTTTTGTAGATTTTTAAAGAAGATCTCCATGAATTAGGGTAAGAATGTTTTATTTATTTGTCTTATCATATTCATTAAAAAAGGTTTACTTTAAATATGTTAGCTTTATGAGGGTAGTCCCAGAAGTACCTAACCCAACAAAGAAAACACTAAAATTTTGTAAAAAAATATATTTATTTTTCAATATAATCTCCTTTCAGCTTTATACACTTTTCCCAGCAATGTTCAGTTAGCTGGAGTCGTCACCTCATTTGGTCGACCACTGCGATGCTCGTCTTCCCAGCTCGTACAGCCTCATTTAAACTCTGCTACCCAATTTTTTACTGTTGTAAACAAAAGAGTAGACTCACCCAGAGTAGAATCTAGTTTGGCTTATATATATTGGTTGGGTTGAGGCCTTTCAAACAAAAGTATTATATCACATAACGGTGAACAATTTTCTCCATTTTCACAAATTCACTGAAAACGTTCGCTATTGATGACTGCCAAACAAATATTAAACAAGGCATCTTCAAACTTGAAACATATGCTTTATGGATTGCATACTTTCTAATACAGTGATATTTTTCAAACAACTACTGTCATCTCAATCAGGTAGGGTACTTATGGGACCTCCCTCGTATACTGTCATTTATTTTGAATTTATAAATTTTGATTGTTATAAAAACTTTTTAATTGTATAAATTTTTTATTTTTTTATACATTTAAATACTTGAGATAAGAATACTTTAAATAAAAAAAAAAATTTTGAGTTATTCTTAACTTAATTAAAATTTTATACATCAATTTTGTAAATAGAAATGTAGCAGCATGTTTCATTTTAACATCAATATTCATTGCTTTAAATTTGATTCAGTATCATTATATTTTGATCGAAAATGAAATATTATAAAATGTATAAGCTTATTAATGATAAAGAGGATACAGTTTATTTTTTCATAATTAATGTATAATCTAAAAGGAAGTTTTTATACTCTTGCAAAATTATTTACTAAAAGAAAAAAAAATGCAGATTAAAAATTTTACTTTTAAATGAGCCATTATATGTGCACTGACCACTTTTTCTTTAAAAAGAATCCATTTTTTTAAAAAGAAAATGCTCTTTTACTGCAGGATCAATGGTGAATATATTGAAGACCTTACTAATGTAGTATATGGACAAAGGTATGCAATTTTCTAAATTATTTGAATAAATATTTTGTGTTATCAGCATTTTAAAAATATTGAATCTTAATTTATATTCAGAAATACTGTTTTGTTATTAGACCATGATGTACATTTTAAAACGCATAATTTTTTTAAAAAAATAATTAACTTGTGATTGATTTATTTGGGTACTAACTGATTGTAAGAATCTTATGGGTTGATGACTGATTTTCTGAGTTCAACAATAAATATTAGCTACATATTTCTATGCAAATATTAAACAATTTCAGTTCATACAATTAATATTAGATATATGTATATAGTTAATTTTACAATATAAAATATAATTTTTAAAGCCTCTAAAATGTTGTTTAAATAGTTATCAAAAAGACAATGGAGGAAAAATAAAAATTACTTCAATTGAAGTTACATGTTTTTGTGTAATTTTATTTTTCAAATAGAA
The DNA here is from genome assembly GCA_019973955.1 of Trichonephila inaurata madagascariensis. NCBI lineage: Eukaryota > Metazoa > Arthropoda > Arachnida > Araneae > Nephilidae > Trichonephila > Trichonephila inaurata. The sequence continues at coordinate 66,921 of BMAV01026025.1, forward strand.
AGTTTATTTTTGTTATTTTTGTATTAATATATAAAATTCAGTAATATCTTTCTCACTTAATGTTTAGTTTGTAATTACTATATACAATTTCAAAAATTAGTTTAGTTTAAAAATAGATTAATATTTAATGTTCTATAAACAGTAGTTCTTCAAAATTCTACTTGAGTAATCAAAATATTAAATTTTGATTTAAATTATTAAATCATCCCAAATTGGAAAATTTACTGACTTTTTCCAATGCCATGCTGTATTCAACAAATGATTAAAGCCACTCAGCTAGTTTCTCAACTATATGATAAGATTTTGTTTCATTAAGGTTTGAAAGACATACTCGATTTTCTAGAATGGGGTCTATCTTCTATATTGTAGCTTCCAAAACAGAATTTCTAGAATCATCATTGATGTTGGTTTACACTTATTGTCTAATTTCCATAAGCTTATATTAGTATTTCTCTCACATTGTGTATGGTCACGAACTCATAGAGGGTGTGTTTTGAGTTCAAGGTATTCTTCAGAGGATTGAATTCAGTTTCTCTAAAGTCTTTCAATGAATAGCTGCTATACTGAGTAGTCACTGTCAAGACTCATAATTGGCATTGTATTTGTCAAATTCTAGTGTCATTGAAGATCTACTGTGTAGAGGGAACTGATGCATGGAAATCTGTTGAGGCTTAATGTCCTCCCATTGGTGTGGTGTAGTAAGGAGAGGGAGATGCCAGCTCAGATGCCGTCTTTGTCACGTGACTGAGAGTCAAAATTTTGAGGTCCATCGCCAATAGCCCTAGTGTTGCTTCATAAGGCGACATTAACATAACTCTCACTAACTAGCACATTGTGTTATTTATTACCTTCACTGAACTCACAAAGCAAGTGTCCTTTGTCACATTATAACTTGAAAAAAAAATTTCAAATCAAACTGCTCTCTACAAAATTTGCAGTTAGAACAGGAGGAAGGTAAATCACCTGCTTTCATAGTAAGCTGATTTTTAGTTCAAGCAGTTGGAATGACCCAATATTTTTAAAAAAAAATTACTATCTCAAAATAAAAATGTTTGTGTACATTTACTTTTTGATTTTATGAAATAAATATTAACACACAACTAATTATATTATAATTATTATTTCATTAATACAAATGATATGAAATATATAACCTCATCCTATAGTGCTATTTTTTTCTCTTCTTATTTCAGGCGTTCATCCATCTTTGCTAATTTCAACAATATTGCACCCCATCTTCCAAAATTATCAAATTTTAGTTGGAGAATAGATGTAGCCATATCCACAAGGTATTTGATTTATATCTATTTTGGTTGTTGTTTTTTACTCATATTTTGGATTTAAATACATTTATTAAAAGCCTAAAACTGATCTTTTTAGCACATTGAATAGAGTCCTTGAACCAGCAATTGTAATGGAAGTACAACTCAGTGATGGCAGAAGAGAAACTTTTGAGGTTTGTTACTCTAAAACATGTTATTTGAATAGTTTTTAAAAAGTTCCTTTTGAATATATATATTAATTGCAATTATTATAATTATTTTAATTTCTGTCAAATATTTATTTATGAATGAATCAATCAGAAATTTGAGGGATCATGATAAAGTTACTTTCTTCTCCATTTAACATTCATCCATGTTTTTGCACATATTTTAACTCATCATGGAAATTTAAATACTTTCTTAAACTCTAATTTTTTTGTCTGAAATTGGAGGAATAATCACAAAAAGTGGCACTTATAAGTGATTTTTTATTTGATCTATAAATGTAACCACTTTTATTTACCCCAAATATATATGGTGCTATGTCCTAAGCTTACGGTACATTAATATGATATAAAATACTCTTTATTTATTATCTCTATTTGATACAAAGTTATGTATTCCTATTATATTATAGCACAACAGAAGCACATACAGAACTTTAAGTAAACCATACAAAAGATTAAAATAAATTCTTCTATTCGTGGAACATGGCCTATTGTTTTTATTAACGTATATACTTTCAAACAATTTATAAAAGATCATATAATATATTCCCTTTTTTTCCCAGAGAAAATTTAAGTTTTTCAATGGAAGTGAAAAAAACCCCTCAATTCTAACAAATCTATACAAAATACATTGTTTTGATATCTGGAATTCCAAATCAGCAGATTTTAATACTTGTATACTATTTAAAAGGGTCCTTTTGTAAAAAAAAAAATTTCCTTCCGTATAGGAAAAAATAAATACCTTAAGAATTTATATAAGTCTTTTATATTATTTGTATATTAAGACTAATTCAATATTTTTATATTTAGGTTCACCCTTCACAATTTCATCGCCTGAGGTTTGCTGTTGCCACTCTTTTAAAGGAAATAGAAAATCTAGAAATGAAAAGTATTTTAAAAAATTGATCTTATATGTAAAAACGATTGTCCATTCCATTATGTATTGTAAAAAATGTCATTTATTCAGATACATAACATTTATAAATATAACTGTATAAATATAAGATTTGATAGGAACACAAGTATAATTGATTTATGTATTTGATCAAAATATTTATGTATTAAAATATCTTGACAAGCACAACTGAGATCCATTTTAAAATAATAAAGATTTTGTTGATATGCAATATATAGTAGCACCAAAGCATTTTGACTAAAAGATACATCATTCAGAATATAATGTTTATATAAAAAAAAATTATCAGATGGAAGACCAAGTTTTGTTAGTACTATGAAGTTCCCATCATTACCTTAATACATCGAAATGATACAATAAATGTGAAAAAAATGAAGCATACCATAAAATAAAAATTTGAAGCTTAATTCTAATTAACAACAATTCTTCATATTCAAGTAAAAAAATGACACATAAAGTTTTAAAATGACACATACAAAAGCATTTAAAATCGGACTAGCAATAATCTAAAATGCAAAATCTTCAAATAATAATACCAGTCACCATAGTAAATCTGCAAATACTGGTCAAATTCTTGATAAAAAATATCAAAGGAAAACTTAGAATACTAAACAAAATTGCACATTTTGATAATGAACATTTTAATTCATTTGCTTTTGGCACAAATTATTTAATCTAAATTTATATATATTATAACATGCATTTCAATATAAAAGAAAACTTAAGGCACTTTATCATACTGGCATTCAAAGTCTACCATTATAGTAACCCTAAAATTAGGGTAATAAGGAACAAATACATTAATTAAAATAGGAAGCAAAACATTCTTTGGTGATTATGAAAAGAAAACTTGTTCTGGCACATTTAGCTGCACTTTTGATTTAATGGGATATTCCCATATTTAATTAAATCCCTAGTTTATAATGCATCAAAATCTTTAGACCACACACATGATCCATTGATGTAAGTAGCCTCAACTTCCAGGTTAGAATTCAAAAACACGAAGTCAGCATCAGTGCCAAAATTAAGTGTGCCTTTAGATTTAGTGATACCCAACACCTGGGCAGGATGGAGAGTTGCACACTCTATTGCTTCAACCAATGAACATCCTGAATAGAAACAAAAAAAATTCATTAAAACTATCATGATTTAAGAAATTTGCATTTGTTTTTATTTTAATATATCACCAATGCCAGGGAAGATTTTCTTACATTATTCTTATGAAGAAAGAAAAAATGTTTGTCAATAGTTTGAATAGCTTTTTACAAATAAAATTAATTTATTATGTGTCATTTTTTTTAATAAATAAATTCTTTTTCTGATAATTTTTTATGCAATATGTATTAAGTAACTTTAAATGTCAGCCAAGGATTAATTTAGCAATTAATGGTACTCCTAATTGCCTAATTAAGGCAATTAGAAGTACCAAATAATTAGATTAATATTGTATTAAAGATGCTTATTTAGATATGACAATAGAAAATTTATTTTAGTAAGTCATTTTCTTATATAAAAATGCTAAAACATTTCCTTTATCCATTCAATTATTTGAGTCTCAATCATGAGATTATATAATAAAGGATAAAATTATTACAAATGTAAATCATATATATATACACAAATTTTACAAAGATAGTTTAAAATATAATCATATACGTTTGTAAGTCGGAAAATAAGTTTCGACTGTGGTCAGTGTTCGGTTCGAAAGCCAAAACGTAGAATGAGACATTAAAGATAAGACATAACTCTCTTTATTTTTCCACATAAGTACCTTGAGACATTTGTCATACTGCTTGATAAGCTTCAAAAAGTCCTCCAGGAAAAACTCAAAGCTTTGCATACAGAAGAAGCATTTAACGGCTTGTTTGATTTCAGCATTGCTTCCAAAGCGCCTTCAGGCAAGATTCTTCTTCAAAGCTGGAGACAGATGGAAATCATATCATGCGAGGACTGTATGGCGGATGGTGTAGGCACTTCCAAACAAGAGTTGCAGTATGGTTTTGCATTGACGCCGCCGAATGTGGTTTCGTATTGTCATCCAACAACAAAACGCCAGATTTGAGAAGCCCAGGCCACTTTTTCCAAATCACCTCTACCAATTTTGTCAGGGTGTCACAGTACTGGGTAGCATTGATGGTTCCAAGCAAAAGTAAATGCTTCTTCCGAATGCAAAGCTCTGAGTTTTCCTGCAGGCGTTTTTGAAGCTTATCAAGCTGTATGACAAATTTCTCAATGTACTTGGTACTTATATGGATAAATAAAGTTATGTCTTATCTTTAATGTCTCATTCTATGCTTTGACTTTTTTATTCAGTTCTGACCACAGTCTACAGGGGAAACTTATTTTGAACTCACCCTTGTAAATGAATGTGCAATAGAATATTTAAACACATAAAAAAAATTTTAAGAATTTTATTTATTTCTATAAAAAAGTTACAAACACATTAATTTTAATATTTTTTCCAGTGGTTTTAATGGTTTTATTTTACGAAGTATATTTTTTTGTTACTCACCTACTGATTTGAGAAGAAACCTTATACAGGAATCCATTGTTGCTATACTATAATAAAAATGAAAAATAAATATGCTGAAAAAAATTCTGGGGACAAAAAGCACTAAAAAGTTATTAAACTACCTGCCACTTAAAGTCTGAGTACCAGATACTACAGCACAAGTATTAGTAACATCTACTTTTTGATCACCAATGTTGTAGGTACCAGGCTGTAAACCCATAGCAGACATTGCATCTGTAACTAGAACTAAACCTGTGTGTGAACAATAGAAATACAAATTTTTTGGAATATGATTTTAATAAATTTATAAATGTTTTTTTAATAAAGCAATACATTTAAACCACACCTGATTATTTCAAAGTAATATAATGTAAATAGATTAGATATTAACTCTTATACTACTAACGAGACAGGTGAAATTGAATATAAACCGTGACAGGATTTTAACAGTCACTTATAGTTGTCACGCTAGTTCTCCCACCCCTTCATCATTTAATGATTTTAATCAAGCATAAATGACTTCCATGAAAAAAAATGGTAGTCCAATTGTTAACTGAATCAGCTAAAAAATTGTATATTTAACTCTCGGCTAAAATAGTGTATAGATCTGAAGTAAGCAAAAAAATCCCACCAAAACTCAGTATAAAATTTGTTTTTTTAACATTTAAATTCAAATAGAATTAATTACTGATTTATTCATTATATAAAAACATAAGTATTTTTTTTATTTTAAAATACTCATGATTACATTATTTTTATGACTGAAGTATTACTTAAATATGTTAGTTATAGCTTAGTTCGCAAGTTATATCACATTAAGAAAATTGTTTTCATTAAAAAAAACATGGTTTTGACCTTTCTTTAAATAAATGAAATTATATTTAGTATCTCTTTCTCTATCATAATTATTTATAACAAATTTAAAAGCATATGAATTAATATTCTACACTCTAGTGACAGTTCATTATTGTAATATTTTTTAATAGAAAAAAAGGGGCAAGAGGGAAAAAAAGCATATAATGTTATAAATTTAATAAAATACCTTTTGGGTTAGCATTATATGCTATTCTTAAGGCAGCAGGATGCGTGTGAATACCATCTGCAATTATTCCATAAAATATTTTCTTATTTGGAGGTAGTTTCTCACTAGTAAGAAGTCCTACCAAACCAGGATCTCTGTGATGAAACTGTAAAAAATAATAATTTATTTTAAGAGATTTTTTCTTTCAAAAATATTATAAAATCATTTTAAAATATTACAAAGATTAAACACTATCATTCTGCAAAGGGTATAAAAATAAAATAAGCTAAGTATTTTTGATTTAAGGTGGATAAAAGTTTAAAGTATGTAAGATGTAAGTTTTTGTGATGTTAGATAGCAGGACAGTTTCATTGAAATAATAAATATACAGAACAGTTTGATTACTACTTGGAACTGGAAAATAATAATAAAACCGTTAAAAAAAATAAGATTTAACTCCTGTTGTATTAACACTAGTATTTTACAAAATTGGAAAGTGTTTGGACCTACTGCATGAAAATATTAGTTTTGAGCTCTCTTCTACATGTGGTGAAAAAAAAGTAATATGAGTAAAATTTACAATTTATTTTATTAAGCAAGAAATATTTTGAGTTCTTCCATCATTCAAGATAAAGCATCTGCAGAGCAGCAGCAAAATAACTATCTATAGCATTCGTTAGAAATCATGGCATCTTTTTAAATAATTTAATTCAATTTATATATCACTTAGAATTCTGTTTATTCTTCTCTTTCCAAACGTTTTGCTCAATAAAGGGTCAAATTATGTAAATAAGAATATACTTACAGGTAACATAGCATTAAAAAGATGTGTAATGAAACTAGCTCCATGAGCAACAGCCTTTTCACCATCTGATAAACTACAGGTAGAATGACCTGAAATTTCAACTTCATTGAGAATAATTTTTCATTAATAGATTCTACATTCAAATTTTTGGTCATTTTTAAATTTTAAAAATTTTCTTGTTGATTCAGTTTTTCAAATGGAAAAAACATCTTTCCTACATATGTAAAATTACTGAATTTTTTTTAAATGGAATTTCTTAAAAATTTTGTTATACATTTCTTTTAAATTATATAAAGATTTCTTGCTTATTCCATAATGTATGAGAGGAAAAAAATTGAAGCCTTTTATATATATATATATATATATATATAATCTCTCCTAATGCCCCAGGAATGCATATATGTATTTTCTAACTAAATAAAAAATACAAAGTTTGCTTAACATTTATTTTCAAAATATAAATTCAAAACTTGTTTAGCAATGTTTTCCAAGTATAGGTAATAATGTAATGCCTTCATATGAATGACTGAAAAAAAACACAAAGAGAAATATGATTTTTTTATCATTCTTTTTATTTATTTTCCCTAAAAATTTATGTAAACTAAATCGTATTCAATTATATGTCCTTAACAGCTCATTCCTGTATGTATTGATAAAATAATACATCCAAAAATTATTGAAGATAATTAATTCACAGAAACTTTTAAAATTCATAAAGGTAAGTTTAAGGTGTCAGGAATAGATACATTAAGAGCTGATATTAATCATAATGTTAACACATGTAAAATTTTGAAATTGAAAGTAACTTATTTATAAACAAATTGTGTACCAAAGTCTAGGTTTGTAGTTCATTCTTAAATTGAAAAATATAATTCCATAGTTGAAAAATATGATTATTCTTTCATAATTTGTTGTTTTATTCTGACATTTTATACATTCTGGCATTTTAGCATTAATTAAATTTGGTCATTTAAAAAAAATCAATTTTGAAGTACTTATTTTATTAAGATAATTTCCTAATTTGTTAAAAAATTTTAGATATTTTAGCAAGTGTATCACTTCAAAAATACATTTCTAAATTCATGAGCAGTAGAAGCAATATTGTAATTTAATAAAATAAAACAACTGTTTAACTTTAAAAAATTTATTTATAAAATATTTTTAACTGAGAGCATTTGATATTTTTAAAAAAATTAAGGAAATTCATAAATTACTTTAATTAATTTTTCTTGTCATTAATATACTTCTGTTATAAATAGTTATATAACAGTGCAAAGAGTACTTACCTAAAGATACAGTTATACCTTGCCTAACAAGCTCTTCAATCACTGAGCCTTTTACATCTAATTCAGGAGCAAGTGTTATTATTCTTATATTATATAATGTACCATATGTATTTATTACATCATCAATTCCATTCTTCAGACTTTTAACATGCTGAATTGGGTGAGCTCCTCGTTTTTCTTTATTGATAAAAGGACCTTCAACATGAATACCTGCAAAAGATTTCTTTGCAATTTATTTAAATAAAACAGCAAATTCAATAGAAATCTAAAATAAAATTTAACTAAACATTTATAAATAAGCTATAATTGATTTACCTAGTACTCCAGCACCATGCTTGCCACCGTTTTGAATCTTTATTTTTGGAATTATCTGTAAAATTCCTATATTAAATTAAATTAAAAGATAAAAACAAAATATATAAACAGTTAATGAAAATCATAAATACCCTTTAAGCAAATAATATTTAAAATAAAGTTCTTTTGACCAGATGATATATATATTGCCTACTGAATAACAATATTGAACATTTCATTTTAGAAGAAAAACCTTAATAGTTTTCTACTTTTTATTCTGGTTTTTGAAACAATTTTAGAAATTCAAAAATAAAATATTTTTGTCCAAAGATCAGACTAGAGAAAGAATTTAAAAAGCAAAAAATGAAAAGAGGGGGGGGGGGGAATACATAAATTAACATAAAAATGCTATATTGAAAGAAAAGAAAAACTTTAAGGCCAAATTTGAAAAAATCATACCTGTAACAAAAAAGAAATATCTGTAACATCTTTTTAAATAGAACTTGAATGCAAGACAGTTTAGTAATTTCAAAGTCAAATGTTTATTTACATGGATAAAAAGATATGAAGTAATAATTACAACATACCTGGTTTAAAAGAACATAGTGATAAGGAATATGGAAATACGTAATATGTATTAAGAATTGGGAAAGGATGTCTTGCTGATTTGGAAAAACAGCTCAATGAAGAAGTTTTTTATAAATTAAAGAATAACAACAGAAAAAAAATCCAAAATGGGTAGTATTAGTTGCTTGAAAATATTGAAAAAATTAGTAAAAGTTTGATAAAAATTTGTTTCTATAATGAAAAAAAAAAGGTTGTAAAATAAAATAAAAGGTTCTATTTTTTTATTTTAAAAAAACTGCATAAAAATAAGTATAATTTAAAATATAATAGTTGAAAGAAACTCAACTATCTACAACTAAATTAAAAATAATCTGGTAATGCCATTAGGTACATCAAATAAGAAATGATTGTTTTCCCAGTTTGTTTTTAAGCCTTTTGGCGAGATACTTTTGAATACTCCAGCCAGAAATATCATGGAAATGAGAAATTAAGAAAGAAACCATAGCCTGTCACTTAGATTAGAGCAATAAAGATAGGATTAAACATCATACAGTAAAAAATTAAAAAGTAACATGGCTGAAAATCTATTTCCTTAAGCAATTACTTCTTACTATAGAACAAGTTGCACTTGAAAATTCATTGCTAAACTGCATAATATTTAGGTATACTAGAATTGTAATATTATTAATCTTTCAAATTCATTAAATTTGTAAGCTTAAAAATTTTTATTGGCCAGCATTTACATACATTTTAGTTTACATGCAGTCTGAATGTTGGACACGCTAGGTTTGTACACTCATGATATTAAAAAAGAATAAATCTCTACCCTAACTCTACCTACTCCTCACCCAGGGGCGTAGCTACTGCCATATGAATGATACGGGGGCCCCAACATGTGTGACTACAGAACCACTAAAAAAACTTTCATTCCCATAGGAGGGCCCCAAAGGAGTTTTGATATGGGGCATATTCAGAACTAACTACGCCAGTGTCCTCACCCCAAATAAAAAAAACTCCTTTAATTTCACAAGAACAGTCCAGTAGGAGTTCCATTGCTATTAGTTTTTAATTGAAAAGCCCTGTCCTTTATGGTTTTCCTCATCTCCCCCTTTGGTAGAAATGGCTAATGCTATTTACAGGTATAAAGGAGTAATTTTTTATTGTATGCTTAGAGAACACATCAGCTAAAACAATTACACACAAAACCTTGTAAAGTCTTATATTATCTACAAGCAGTAAACAGGTATTATGATAAATATTACAACAGGTTAATATATATATATATATATATTTGTAGAATGTCTCCCACTTACCACATATTTCTTTCAACTTCCTACATTATGCTGTTTAGTTAAACATGCAAGGTAGCAAATACTTCAGAGAAAATTTATATCATAGATTAAACAATACTTACCTCACGATATTTATCAGGGGTGGACGTGATAAGAGTAGGGCAAAATGATGTAACTCCATGTTGAAGGATACCTTTAGCAACCATATTAATACTTGTTGCTATATCTTCTTTTGGGGTAGAAAAATCAAATCCAAAACCACCTAACATATTAACATAGAATTATGAACAATTAAAAATTAATTAAAAAACATCAAAAGAATATATGTGCTAAAATTTTTATAAAATCAGATATCTATAACACACTTTTTCACTTGTTGGTATACCAGAAAATTACAAATATAATTGAATAAGAATTATGCTAAAGTTTTAAAGTTATTTTTATACTTTAATCATAGTAATAGCACCAAAATGCAATCTTTGTAAACCACAGTAAGTATTATAATGCAAATCATATTTTAGTAAGTATGTTTAATTGTATTCCAAAAATATTTTCTACAATCATTACATGATCCATGTAAAAGCCAACTTTTTAAAAGGATACCGCTGAGATGCTGTAATGGGTTTCAGTGTATTATCATGGGTTAAATCAAGAGAATTTTCTTTTCATGTATTTATTTTCTTAAAAACAATATAATCCACACAATTACATATTTCATTACTTCAATATTAACAAATATGGCAATGAATACTGAAGGAACTCTCAACCAGGCAGGAATTATAAAAACATTACAAAAAAAAAAATATGCCTTGTGAAAGAATGTTGCAACAGCTGCATTCACTGATCTTAAACTTTTCTTTTTTAAAAAATATAACCATTTAAGATTTTTCAATAGTTTCTTACCCTCATGATCTGCAAATTGAAAATTACTTTATTTATTAAAATTAAACTATAATGCATACTTTTAATTTCAAATACACATTAAAAATCTTTCATTCAATTTACTTGATTCATTTTTAGGTACACATTTCCAGTAAAATAAAACTGTTCATTAGCAAGAACAAATATTTGAAATAAAATAAGTTTAAGAAACAAAATATAACAAAAATAATGAATTCAAAATATTTACTTGCAAAGCAATTTAATCAGGCTTACATATTAAAAAAGAATACTAAATAAAGAAGAAAATTTAGTCTAAGCGGTATAAAATGCAATTATCTTTCAAAATTGTTGAAAACAGGTAAACTTTTTTAATACCTTTTTCAATATAAACCACAGAAAAACAAATTGAAGTAAAAATTTTATCTTAAAAAAATATCATTATAAAATATGTTACATTTTAACATTTGTACAAAAGATATACCTTCTACAATACAGCTTTCTATAATGAAAAAAAAAAAAATCCATATAAAAAACATGATAACAAATTTTATCTCTCTCATCATTGTAATATACTTAAGAATACAGAAATTAAATTTCAGTATCTCAATTTTTAAGAGTAATTTAAAACAGATTATTCAAATGCTAACAAACTCCAAATTCATAAAATGAAATCTCATTGAAAGAAAAATTTATAAAAAAAATTACCATTTATCTGTAGATCAATGAAACCTGGTACTATTAAAGCATTCCCACAATCTATTTTCAAATCAGCTATAACTTTTTCATCATAGAATACTGGTTCTGGATTAACAATTTTGGAATCTCGAACCCACAAATCTTCTCTCATTATATGACCATCTCTCAAAATAGTACAGTTGTGGAATTGTATAAGTTTTCCAGGAGGAGACATTATAGAACTAGAATGGCAGTAACAAAATTGATATATAATTTTACCATGATGTATATATATATATAATAATAATTATTATTATTATTATAGTGAATATTAAAACTAGTTAGTCAATTTAACACGATCTACATTAAAAATAATAGCCTGACATTAAGGACATTTCGTTTACGTAAATGTTAATTAAACAATCTATGTATAATGCTAAATATGATACACTTTATGTGTGTGTGTGTTTCCTTTTAAAGATAGATTGAATAAAATAAGAATAAAAAGAGTGTAACAAAAAAAAATTTTTTTTTTTTGATTGAGACACAGAGAAAATTAAAATGAAAGTTATTTTATCATTACATAAATAAGAATGAATTGTCAATTTAAATTAATAATAGATTTTCATGCGATAAGAAGATGCATTTAATCCATTCATTTAATTATTTTAAACATACAAAGATAAAAAAACTACCTAGCAATTTCAATAAATAAGTGTGCCAAAAAATGTCTGATAACAGTTAAAGATTCTACAAATAAAGTAGGTCTTTTCAAAATCAATACTTCATTTATCACCCAAGTACAAAGTATTTAAATTCTTATTTATTTACCTTTTTACTTAGTTTTGCTCGGTTGCAGTTAATATTATAATTTGTTGGACTCAATAAACAATTAATACAAATATCTGGAATGATCTGTTGGGTAAACCTTTTCTATACAATCAGTAATGTGCAGTAACATTTCAAGTAAAAGGATTAGACGATTTTCCAGATCTAAATCCCCGTTTCTAGCTAAGGTTGATTGCCAGTGATGAGTCACTTGAGCTAGAATTCGGTGGGAGTGGTCTTCAGTGGTACTGAGGCTCGTACTCATGACACGCCAACAACGAGTCCTTGACCATAACTACTAGACTACCGTGGCAACTAGGGCAGGCCTTCTGGGGATTGCGGTGGACAGGGCCGATCCTAGCAAGTGTGCTGCGCGTGCACCACACACGGGCAGCCAAAATAAGGGGCAACCGCAGGGCATATATGGTTCTATCAATCAAGGAAAAAAATTTCCGAATTTCTGAAAATAAAACTTATAATAAATCAATAAATATTCTGTGAATTTTGAAATGTAATTGAAAAGTCCCGTTAGCACAACATAGTTTGAGAAAAATATAATGTTAGTGTACAGTGTGTTGGCTGAGATTGTCCATAAATGTCTACTCCTTACAAACATCCTTCATCTGATAGCAAAATCCGTGGTGGAGCCAACAATACCGCATTAAAAAAATTTCTTTTATTAGCGGCCATGGCCCTCCGCTGTGGATTGATGCTTAGCAAAGACGTCTCAAAAAGGAATTTCGAGAAAGTTGCTTTACGAAAATATCTTATACGGTTAATCTAATAAGATAAAAATTCAACATGCATTTGGGGAAATTAAAAATTTTCAATTTAATAATAACCTTACAATTTAGAAAAACAAAATAGAGGAAAGAAGTGATTTTTGCCAGTGGTTTTACAACGCTGATAAAAAAAAAAGTCCGTTTTTCTTTTCATAGTGAGTTATACCTCTATCAAAAGGTAGTTTCTTGTAGTTTTAAGTTATTAGAGAAAAAAATCTTGCAGCTTCTTTTGACTTTTGAGTCAATGATTTTCATTACAAAGCCTGTTTGAAAAAACACATCAATTTTCAGATAGCATCAAGGTTCTAAATTTAATTTTGTGGTGCTTTAGTTCTACGAAGAAGAAAAATGCCGGTTTTATGCGGGTTTTTTTTTAAGTCCTAATTGTTACAAGATGCCCTATAATCAAACAGGCGAATCAAGCGATTCACAACATAGCACTAACAAGCACTGGCGTAGCGTGGGCTTTCGCCACCTGGGGCTGACCGGAAATTTGTCACCCCTCTATTTTAGTTATTAGTCAAGAAAATTAGTAAAAGTAAAAAAAAGCTTAAATTTTTTTTTTTTTTTTATTGATTACAAATGCGTGTGTTTTCGTGTTTTTCTTTCATAGAAAAATCTTTTATACAATTGTCAATATCAATATGTATGTCAAGTTCAGTTGGCAGAATAGCTAAATTTGTTAGCTCTAACGTGGACACAGTCGATTAGTGATTATATATATATAATTTTAGCTTATAGCAACTTCTCACACGCAAATGGCATCACTGATGTGGCAGATGTTTTTAAAAATTCTCAATATTATGACAATGTTTGGTAAGACATCTTCAAGTTGGACTCAATAATATATTTTAATAAACCCAGAGAGCCGAACCCAACGAGTTATTTTTTACAGCCTGGGTCTGTTGCAGCTACGAAAGCTTGCAGACGCACGCGCTCAAGTTGTAATGCTTCTTTATTAATGTCTTGAGGAGCTTGAATGAAGTTAAATTCGTCCATGCTCAATATCACTTCAGGCCTTAAAAAAATATATTTTTGCCCTAGATTCTACAACTGTTGGAATCTTTCTCGAATTTCAGCAGTTACTCTGTCTATTGAAGAAAACATTGTTCGTCTTAAGTTATCGTCATACGATAACTGAACATCTTTACTTGCGTTGCCAAATATATACTTCCTCCTGATTCGTCTTGGGGGTTCAAAAGAAATTTCAAGCTCTTCACATAAACTTTTAGCATATATTAAAGCATCATCCATGAATTCCTCTCGTTTTGCTTCTAATACGGTCTGTAAAGCACGTACTTTTTGAGCACATTGTTGGATATTTAGTCCCTCTGCTTGCAAATAATTTTGGGCATCATTGACTTCACACAGTACCGATTGCCAGAAGCCTAAGTAACATAAAAACGAATGCGATTGCATAGCGACTAATAAACTTCCTGCATATGTGCGTGTATTAAAGCTTTCACTCGCTTCCGTCGGTTTCGACCCACGGGCGCAATTTGGAGTTAGAAATATTTTTTGAATTTAAATATTGTGGTGCTTGCCACAGCCCCTTTTCATATGCCGTCCGGGGCCATGGCCCCCTCTGCACACACACACACGCTACGCCACTGCTAACAAGTGATATATATAAAAAAAAATTAAGTCAATTCCTACTTAGGTCAACAAAGAAAATTTTATTTTATTTACTTTTTATTAAATAATTACAATTAACATAAATATGTATATACATATGACAGAATCACAATATTATATAGTAAAACACATTTTAAACTAACATTAAAAACTTTTTAACCACATTAAATTTATAATTACATTTTTTAATAAAAGTTGGGAGAGGGGGAGGCAAGAATTTATCTTAAAACCAGTGTAAAAAGAATGCTTGGGTCTAACTAGTCTATGAAAGTTAAATCTTCTCATCACAAATTTACCAAAAGATGTTTTATCCAATGGTGCTGCCCTCTAGAGGAATAATATCGAATGGAATATATATCTCTTAAAATGCAATTAATTATCTAAATAAAATTAATGAATAAATATTTGAAAAACCTGTATTAACATCAAGAGTGTCATCTACTACAAGTTTTAAAAAATCAATTAGAACTTAAGTGGTTGAATAAAAAGTGTTTCACTAACTGAAAATTTGAACAAGATATATAAATAAATATATATAAGAAGAGTGAGAACTAATATTAGGAATTGAAAAAAATAGGATTTTGGGAAGCTAAAAGTGACCACGTAGTCGGCGTCTCATGAGTTCGTGCTTAGTGCCACTAAGGGCTCGCCGTGTAGAGGATTCCGATACACGTTAAATCGGTCGATGCTCAAACGTCCTTCCATGGGTGCGGTGTGGAAGCTAGGAGAAGGAGTTCCAGCTCAGGTGTCATCCACGTCACTTGACCATGGTTCAAAATTACGAGGTCCGTTGCCAATAGCCCTCGTGTAGCTTTGTAGTGCGACATTAATATACTTTTACTCTCTCACTTTAGAAGCTAAATACGTTGAATGTAACTGAAACTTAATGTTCCAAATAATATATGGAAATTAGAAGAACGAAGTACCAGTTCAACACATACTCCTACAAGCACAAGTGTTGCTCTCGGTTTTTGACCTTGATTCAAATTCTGAAGTGGCCGTGGTAGTCGAATGATTATGGTCACGAAGTTGTGGCTGGCGTTGTAGAGTCTCGGGTTCGAGTCCTGGTGCCACTGAAGACTCTCGTGCACAGATAGAACGTTGATGCACGTTATATTCGTGACAGCTCAAAGTTCTCACGTTGGTGTGGAAGTTTGGAGAGTGGGGTGCCAACTTAGATGTCATTCTCGTCACTTGACAGAAGTTCAAAATTACGAGATTCATTCCCAATAGCCCTAGTGTAGCTTTATAGTGCAGCGTTAATGAAACACTCTCACACACACTCAAATGGCTTGTAATAAATAATTCAATTTGGGTGTCTCATAAGTTTAAAAGTAAAACTTTTAGTGCAAAAATAAAATTCCAAAAGATCAAGAGTGTATTTTAATAACAATTCACACAAATAATGAATTTTTTACAAATAAAATCAAAATTCTATAATAAATGAAACCTAAATGAATCGATTATTTATAAACATTTAAGCAATTTGCTATATCCTAGCAGTTGGTTGTTTTTTTAGGAACAAAACAGGAAAGGCACTCGAATTGTGTATCACCAAAATCTTAGGCCTGATTCCAAAAGTAACAGAAAATATGTATCATCCTTATCAACTGTTCATTTTATAAAAGCTTTTATACTGATTTTTTCACCAAGTGGAGTTTTATATGTATAGATGAGTACATATGATATATATATATATAAATATTCTTAAGAAAAATTCATTGCTATAAAATCATCAGCACTTTTCAATTTGCTGTATTTGAGGAAAATGATTTTTTTTTTATCAGATTTTTACTGAAATGAATCAATTGTCTGTTTGAGTATATACAGTCACTCAAAAAAGTATTGGGACACTTGGCATGCATAACTCTAAAGCCATTTATAAAAATATTTATCACATTAAAACAAAAACAAAATGAATTAAGAAATATTTTAACACTTGGTGTACAGTATACAAGAAAAATTTTATTAGTATTATAGAAATATAATTTTATCTAGCTTTTCAAATATAATTCAAAGGCACACGGGAGTCAAAAAAGTATTGGGACACTTTTGAAATGAGACATTTAAAAAATATACAGAGCATCAATAGAATTTAATTTCCCACTACTTTTCTAGACTAGAAGTTTGAACACAAATGTTTCAACAGATAAGATTATTTATAGAAAAAATGGCGAGAAACAAAGATATATCGGTTGATGTGCGAAATCTCGTAATAAGTCATTGAAAAGAGGGGAAATCAATTCTCGCTGTATAGGAAAAATATTGAAATTGAGTAAGTCTACTGTTTTTAACATCACTGACAGGTTTAAGAAAACAAACAGTGTTGAAAATAAGCAAAGATCAGGGCGTTCAAGGATATTTAATGAACGTGAAGAAAGGTGGATTGTGTGAGACAAGTACACATTAATCCAAGAACTAGTGCAGTAAAAATGACTTTGCAATGCAAAAATAGGTTCGGAAAATCAGTAAATCCGGAAACTGTCAGAAATGTTTTAAGAAAACATAAGTATCATGGCAGAGTACCTCAAAGAAAGCCCTACATCAGGAAAGCAAATAGACAAACTAGGTCGCCATTTACTGAAAAATGTATGTAAGGCAGCCAAAAGAATATTAGTAAAATATAATATTTGTTGATGAAAGCAAATATAACATTTTCGGATCTGACAGCAAGCAAAAAGTTTGGCGGAAATCAAATACAGAAATGCATGTCAAAATTTACAGCCTACTTCAAATATGGAGGGGGTAATCAAATTGTCTAGGGCTGCATGACAAACTCTGGTGTAACAGGAACTTACATTTCATTGTTGGTATAATGAATAAATATGTCTATCTTGACATTCTCAAGCGAAATTTAAAGCAAAGTGCGAGCAAGCTGGGAATCTCAGGACATTTTAAATTGTACCGTGATAATGACCCGTGACCTACTGCAAATATTTGCAAGTTATGGGTCCTCTACCACTGTCCTAGTGTTATTAAGACTCCTCTGCGAAGTCCAGTCCTTAATCCCATTGAGCATGTGTGTGGTTATTTGCAGCAAAAACTATATGAGCACCAAATTTCTAACAAGCAGGATTTAAGAAAATATTTGGTCGAAGAGTGGACCAAAATTGATAAATCGTTTTGCAAAATATTGATCCAATCCATGCCAAATAGACTTCAAGAGGTCATAAAAAACAAGGGACGCCCAACAAGATATTAATTTGTAAGTTTGAATTGTTTTTCTTAATTTATTAAGATGTGTCCCAATACTTTTTTCAGCTCTTTTCTTAACTCGATTTCTTTTATTTTCAATTTTAACCATAATTGCATTAATGTACGAGTTTTGTTCAAATTATTATTATTTGTATTTACCAAAATAACATTTATTTCTTTTATTTGGTTTCATTTGTATGTTTAAATAAAATATTACAATAAAAATCTATGAACTGGTAGTGTGTCCCAATACTTTTTTTGACAGACTGTATATGAAGTAAAGCTTTTTATCATTTTGAATTATCTCAAAATTTTTTCTTTTTCCCCTGACTCAATTTCTGTTACAAGTATCCTTGTTCTTTTTTAAATAAGCTTCTATCTTAACTCAGTGGCGCAAAAGCCCACGAGGGTCAAGGCCTACTGTGCCCAACTTAGTATAGCGACCTTGGGCCCTGAGGTGCTTGAGCAGATGAATTTCTCTAAAGGTTTTATTGTAATCTATTGAAATTGGCATTTTTGCTATTTTATTGACATGAAGATCAAGGTCAAAGGATATTCCAAACAAAACACAATGAATTACAAGAATTATATTAATTGCATCGACTGCAGTGATGTTAATTTAGTTTATTTGGAACAAGGTCACAAGCTTCTTTATTATTTTCTTCATTTAAAAATTTTAATTCGTCACTCTGTTCCTTTTTTCCTAGCTTTTACTCTTTAGTTGATATCCAAAATCAAAATTGTAACCGCGGTAACTTAGTGGTTATGGTCAGAAACTCGTGGCTGGCGTTTTCGAGTCACATGCTCCAGTCCTGGTGTCAATGAAAATCCACCATGCAGAGCAGCTGATGCACGTTGAATCTGTTGCAGCTCAAATTCCTCATATTGATGCGATGTGGAAGTTAAGAAAGTGGGGTGCCAGAGCTCAGGTGTTATATTCATTACTGCACCACGGCTTAAAATAAACAAGCTTTATCACTAACAAGGCCGTATCACACGTACATTTTTGGTGTAACTTTTTGGACCAATTTTTCGCCCTATTTCAGGGTGAAGGGTTGCCGTAAGCAAAACGACACGCTCTGACGCCAGCCGCGCTCTATCCCACATTGAAACATTACTTGCCGATTTTTCTGCTTCGGCAAACGAACATCCAAAATTATTTCTTTTATTTTGCTAGCGCTTTTGTTGAGGGGTGTAAGCAGAAATGGAGCACCATTCTATTTAAAATATTATATGCGCTGTTAACCCTCTAAGCGGTCTGCACTTAAAGTCTTGCCATTCTGGAGATGCTTCAAAAATGCACCGCACATATTTTTTTTTGCTT
Organism: Trichonephila inaurata madagascariensis; assembly: GCA_019973955.1. Taxonomy (NCBI): domain Eukaryota; kingdom Metazoa; phylum Arthropoda; class Arachnida; order Araneae; family Nephilidae; genus Trichonephila; species Trichonephila inaurata. The sequence goes on from BMAV01026025.1 coordinate 86,424, forward strand.
TCAGATGGGGTTATCAAAAGCGGTTGAGCCGTACTTTTAAGAATGCGGCTCGGCAGCTTTTGGGAATCTTGCTTGAAGTCAGAAAAAGCATCTCTGGAATGGCGGAATTTTACGTGCAGACCGCTTGGAGGGTTAAAATATTATACACCATTAAAATATTATACCCCATATGGGGTGCCTTTGACGAAAGATCTTTTACAAGATCTACAAGACCTTTTTGTTGCACGTTGAACTTGTAACAGAATTCCATCAGCTTGGAGCCCCTGGCAGCCGCCTCTGCTACACACCCTCAAACGCCTGAAGTTAACTCGTTTTTAACACGCTTTCATAAGTTTCACCTGTATGTAACGGAATCTTTGAACTCGATTTTTATCCAATTTAAAAGATCAGATTAATTCGAAACTTTGCACACTTGTCGAGGACCGATGACAATACAATAATTTAATAATTTTGTTTCATTGTCCTGATCAAGATTCTCAGGAAGGATTTCGAGATTTGGCAACTAATTCCATATTCCATTTCTTTTCAGTGAAAAATATCATTGACTTAACTTATTGAAATATTTGAAACTTACCTCTTCCAGATTTCCTTCAGTTGGCTGATCCCCCATTTTGTAAACCAGGCCGTATCGACGCACTGATAGGATGCCAATAGGTATTTCAGATTCTAAAAAAATGACACATTTAAGATTAATTCATCAATGAATAAATGATAGTTTAAAAACTAAAAATTCACGCTTTTACTGTAGATCGAACTAAAAAATGAAAAACAAAGTATAGTTTTAAAAAAACTAAAAAACTCGCTTTTATGGCTAATCGAACTAAAAAGTAAAAAAATAGTTCTTAATATAAGAATAAAATGACTAACGAGAAAATTAATGTCGTTGGGGTAAAAGCGTGGTGTGTGTGCTTTGTGCAAAATTTTTACACTAACTCAGCATTTCGGAATACAGAACTAGTAAGAAATTATAACAATTGATATCGAGAACCCCATGCTATTACCCCAATGACATTAATTTTCTCGTTAATCATTTTATTCTTATATTAAGAATTTTTTTTTTTTTTACTTTTTAGTTTGATTAACCATAAAAGCGTGTTTTTTTTTCATTTTTTTTTGTATTTTTTTAAATTATAATTTTTAAGTTAAAATAGTCGCGATCAGAATTACTTCGACTGCTCGAGATGAAGTCTGATAGGCTCGACGCTGACTGCCTTGGTGTGAATGCGGCCTTACAGTGCGACATTAATAAAAACTCACTCACTCACTCACCCAAACCCAAAATTATTCTCGAAACAATTAACAAAAAATTCATCTCTCTATGCAGCGCAAAACAAATCATCAAAAACTCAAAGTTGAATTGCAAAATCGCCGAAGTTATTAAATGGAATTGTTTCGTTTGTTGGTAATGACAAAAATATTACTTAAGTTCGCTTTATGAAATAAATATTGCAGATGTGTGATATTTTTAGTTAAAAATTTGATTTTTCCTCTTTTATTCTACATCGCACATATTTTGAAATGCTTTGCATTTTAATTAAATAAAAGTTCGGAAAATAAAATTCTGTACGAAATTATACTGAGCTTGTAATCAGACGTAGCAAGACTACAAGTGTTGGAGAAAACTTTCATGAGTTATCATAAGACAAGTAATGTAAAAAAAAATTTTCATGTCTATTCCTACTTAAGTCAACAAAGAAAAATTGTATTTTAGCTACTTTTTATTAAATTGTTACAATTAATATAAATATGTACATACATATGACAGTACCACATTAAGTGACAAAATAGAAAGCAATTTTCCTTGCAATTTTCTATTTTCCTTTCTATATAGGGTGTTTGATTATTTTTGATTGTTTGTTTGTTACTATTTATTCATTAATCAAATTTAATTATTCTAATAAAATAGTATTGGAAAAAATAAACCCCATTCTCAGAAATTAAGCCATCTCAAGTGGGATTCGAGCCTACGATCTTTGGATTAGAAGTCCATTGCGCTACAAGGACACTAAGAACGATTTTCCTTTTTATATATGCTGTTGGACTATTATTTTTGTTTGTAACTATTTATTCATTTTTAAATTTAATTAATGAAATAATATTTGAAAAAAAAACCGAATTAACATCAAATGTCATCCACTACAAGTTTAAAAAAATGTATTTGAACTTGAATGGATGAATAGAAAATATTTTACTGATGATTGAAAATTTGAACAAGGAACAAATTTTTTTGAGGAAGGCTATAAGACGGGATTTTATTGGAATGAGAAATATAATGTATTTTTCATTATTAGTATAACCATGAAAATATTCTAAAACACATAAACTGTATAAGATCATGGTGCGAATTAAAGACAAAGCTGGAAAAAAATGTACTATTGACGCGGAACAACAAAATGTATACAATCGAGGGGGAAAAAGGCGATGGCGCGCTATCATTGAAAGAATGATTGCTGAAGTACAATTTTTAGCCATTCAAAGGAACTAGTTCGAGGTTGAGATAATGGTAATTTTTTAAAGGCAGTTTAGATATTGGCCAAATTTAATCTGGTTATTTCAGAACATCTTAATAATGTCAGTAAAAGTAAAAATAACAAAACCCGTTTTCCACATTAAGTAGGGCAGCATTTTCATAATTAAATAATTAATATTTTAGCTAGCTATGACATATTAGACCAGATATTAGTCACATAGAACACATAACGTTTGTAATTAGATGTATGAGCACTACTGATGGTAAGGTATATATTGTAGAATTTTTTCTAGGAAATTTTAGGAATAGGACACAAGAAAGGCTTTCAGATTTGGACACATTCCCTATTGAATCCGAAATCTCTGATAAAATTTATTTCACCAAAATTATTGACAAATTTGCTTCTCAGAAAGTCAGAAAAATTATTTTATAGTTAATTATTAAGTAGCCTTTTTGTAGAAGGACTGGTTTATATACTTTTCGTTTCACGAGATTTATGCTTTAGTACTTTTTTATTAGATTATACTTTCTGAGAAAAAAAAACTGTTGTTTTTTGCTTTTCTAATTACAAAATGTCTATTTTTATTTCAAAGGTAATATTTTTGCTTGTTTATTATTTTGTTAAAGTATTTTGTCGCTATCATAACTTATTTGCTGACCAAAAATAAAGTTTTGCACTTTAAATTTTATTTGCATTTTTATTAATGTTTTACTTTTTACTCTTATGCTTGAAAAATGAGTTTATAACCTCAACATATAATTATTAAATATATAAGTATTATAATAAGTAAGTAAATATTGTTTTATAATTAATAATTAAATGTGAAATTACTTATTATAATACTTATCAATAAGTAATTGAAAATATATGTCAAATATAAAAAAGTATTATATTATAAGTCGAAATATGAAAAATTCTCTAGAGAAGCGACACATTAAGTCTTCGCACGCGAGTGGCCTACACCCTAGGATCGACCCTGGCGGCTAATGCTGGGCGCCAAGGCCCCTTGACTGAGGGAACCCTAACATGATCAAGAACTAAAATGTACTTTTGCACATATCAAAACGGGACAATATTCCTATTATACAAAAAGTACATTTCACTAAAAACATTGTTGTAGTAGATCTCTGAATTTCCCCATCATCTGTAAAGTACCGTATTTATTTGAATCTAAGTCGCATTTTTCCCCTAATGCTATTGAAAATCGGGTGCGGCTAAGAATTGAAGACGGAAAAAATTCGTTGGATGGGAGTAATAAAATATAATACTGACGGGTTAGAGCAATAACAGGTTCACGTATTTATTAAAAAGTTTTTAATACTGGTAAAATAAATTATTTACATCTTATTAGTGCTCCTTTTAAATTTTCGTAAAATCGCACATACATAAACATTTTTACACTATTCTTTATTTTTCTTTATTTTAAACGTGCTGAGAGATTGGGGTGTGGCTTAGATTCGAATAAATATGTTAACTCTTGAAATCATGTGGACTTAAGTTGTTTCTTTATTTGTTTGCACTGCCGCAGAATGATACACATATAATAAAAAATAGTTTCAAATTTTGAAGAACTCTTTCCTCAACAATATTCTCCTTATATGATCCGTAACTATATGTTTATTATAAAGCCAATTGCTTTTTATTTTTATATCAAAAAATTATCGTAGTACGATTTTTATGTCGTATTATTCGTTGCGTGAATGAATATTAACGTCGCACTGTTCAGCTACACGAAGGCTTTTGGAGACGGACCTCAAACTTTTGAACCATGTTTCAAGTGACGAGGGCGACATCTCTATAAGCTGGCACGTCCCTCTCCTAACCACCAAACCACACCAACGGGAGGTTGGTTTGAGCTCACGACAGGTTTAACGTGCATCGCTCCTCTACACGGTGGGTCTTTAGTGCTACTGGGCTCGAACTCATGACATGCCAGCCACGATCCGATATCTTAACCACTAGGCTACCGCAGCCACGTATTATTCGCGTTGCATGATAGCCCAAAATATTATATAAATCACTTTGTTTTTCATCCCAAAATAATTTTGTTTCAAACATTCCAATATTGAATTTTAAATTGTTCTCAAAATTCGAAATAAAGCCTTTATTGCAGTCTAAAATATTCTTTTAGCTATCATGAATTCCCATGGTTTTTGAGTTCAAGAACTGAGTGAAATTTTTATTCAACTATTATATTTTTAGAACCGAAATGTTTTGTTTACCTTGAGTTATTGCTTCGAAAATACTATTAATCGCGAATAATATTTTCGTTAATTTTTCTTTTTTTCCCTGAATGAATTTGTCAAAAGTATATATATTGCTTATCAATAAAGAAAGAAGAAATTTCCTTTACATTTGATTCATTAATGTTCAACATCTGAATATTTTTAGAACTAAATGTTTGTTTTATTTCATTCCATGGCATTCTAAATGGGATACCAAAAAATGATTTTACTAAGACAAGTTTCAGTAGTGATTTTCTTTCAAAGATCACGCGAATTGCTGTGAGGGAATAGCACAAAGGCCATTTTTTTAATTGGTTTTTACGAACCAAATTTATTCACTAATAAATGTGTTTCCCTCTCTTATTATAAGTAATTTTAATTCAACATATACAGCCATGTTTTTTTTTTTTTTTTTTAAAAAAAAAAAAAAAACATTTTTGAGATCCGTTGTCTTATAATAAATTTGTAGGATTTGTGACAATCTAAAACAGCTGTGCAAGTTTTCTATATTGTTCCATTATCTAATGTTTTTTTAATATTGGAACAGGAAATATAATTTTCAAAGGAATCATAACACATTTTTTTCTCAGAACAGTTGTCGCGCTAATACCGTTTGCCTCTGTAAAAGCTATAATTGGGGGTTTGGGGAAGGGGAATAGTATCACATTTTTTAATTCAGAATATTGTTTTTTACTTCGGCCACAAACTTCGTTCTATTTACTAGAACGAAAAATATGGCCATGTGAGAGAAACAAAAGGCAAATACTGTTTTTTCTTAATGATAATTTTCTTTCTTCAACTCATAAAAGTCAAAATAGATTGCATATAGTACTTAGATAATTTATACTATAAAATGTAAAAAATGTTATACTATAACATACGCTATGTGTATATATGTCGCAGGAAAATGATGAAATTAGGGCCTAAGGGAGATGATCAATTCACGCAAGATGTTAAAATAACGTTTCTTAGAGGTCATTTTTGTGATGTAAGTAAGCGATTTGATCAAATCCCAGAACTGTTTTAATGAAATAATGAAAAGAACAAGTCAGCATTTGTAGAGCTCTGTGTTTTCGCATGTTACCACTCCCTTTTAAATCCCCCGTGCCAGGCAGCGTCGGGCTTCTGACGTGACACACCAAAACAAAATTATCTAAATATCATTTTTTAGTTTTATTTAGTTATATTTTCTTTGCATTATTATCTTTCGATTGGTATACCACTTTTGTATACCAGAAAATTAGAAACTGGATAAAACTTCAGTTGAAAAATGTAAACAAACAAAGTAGGGAATTCGACCACGCTCTCTTTATAGATAAAAAAAGGCTATTTTAAAAAAGGAAATAATTACTAAAAGAAAGGTGATACAAATAAAGCAGGATATTTCTAAAGTACTACATTAATGTATAATTTTTAAAAAAATGTTTGAAATTCTACTACAAATATCCTTTAAAAATTTTTTTAAAAAATACCAACTTTGTTATCTAACTATTTTGTTAATTAATTTCGGATAAATAATTTTTAATTCGATGTGATTATTGTTGTATTAATTACTCTACTTTCAATAATACACCTTATTTGCTAAATAAACACTTTTAAACTCTAGATAAATTATTTCATCATTTCACTGAAACAGGTTAGGAAATTGATCAAATCATTTACTTTCCAAAGGGAAATCACCTTACGGAGTTATTATTTTAACATCTTGCGTGAATTGATCAACTCCCTTAGGGATTTGATGAAATCCCTAATTTAATCATTTCCCTGCGACTATGTCCACATGCCAAAGGACTATCCTCCTGGGTGTCATAAAAGAAAATTAGCTTGAGAGAAAAAAGAAAAGCTAATGTTGTGTTAAACAAATATTTGTGAGAGAACACTGGTTCGAGTTTTTCCAAGAACGATGCTACTATCGGACTGTGTAATTTGCTTTTATTTCGAGATGGTACTATACGCACGCTGTTCCAAGATGGAAGCTACAACAACTGTAGCTGAAAGTTATATAAAAACATGGTTGAGGTGCTCAGTCGGTGGATGGCATTCGCGACAAAAAATAGATACAATTACTGACTAAACAGCTAAATTTCAAGAAGTCACAAGTAGATCTGTTTTCTTGGCTACTAAGAAATTCCGACAGTAAAATTGCTTCAGCTTCAGAAGTTACAATTCAAGCTTCAATTGAAGAAGAAATGTCCACATAAAATACACAGCCTAGCAATAAAAATTTAGGAACAGGGAAATTCATTGAAGAATCGTTTGTTAATACAAATGGGATCGAAACGGCAATAATAAATATGATCAAGTGAATACAAACGATTTTGGTTTAAGGCCAAGCATTATTACTGATATGCTTAGAATGTTTTGTGTTAAAACCAGACATGCACAACTCGAAAGAGTTTTTGCTTAGAATGCTAATTTCTTAGTATACGTACTACTTTAAAAAATGTCAAATGTTGAAAGCCAATTTCGCAGTTGGTTAATTTATTCAAAAACGTAAGACTCGGTGTTTTGTCTTTGTTGTATACTATTTTCTAAGACAAGAGGAAATCAATCTACAAGATTCTGAATAATATTTGGAGAAAGTGGTCAACTGTAATTCAAGATCATTAACGTTCTATTTGTCACTTTAATTTGCTTGTTGCTTATAAAAAATAAGTAATACGACTAAATCTGCAGGGTGGGCCAAATAAGACCTACTAATGTTAAACACAAATAACTTTTTCATTTTTTTATATAATTTTTTTTTCTTCCTGTAGGTTACACAAGTGAATTCTTGGAAATTTATTATGAAACCATACAGTACAAAACAACGCGTTAAAATTATCGAGTTTTTCTATTGTCAACAATCAATTGCTATGACGCAGCGTAAATATCGGCAATATTTTAATGCAAGATCAACTCCCACAGCATTCATGATTAAAATTTTCGTGCTAATTTGATATCGGGGGTAGTAGCGCCAAGCTGTTGTTTATGTTCGCCAAGATGGGCGATAATATTACAATATGGTTACCTTAATATTTTCATCGTCTGTCGATGTGGTTGCCATGGGGATGACGTATATTAGAAATAACTTTTATTCATTTTTTCCGCTATAACCCTTTAATTTCAGACGATATCTTTAAAAACTTAACCATTTTCAGTTTAATTTTTCTATTTGCGTCTTCTGTTTAATTATGGGGGCTACTTTCGAATATGGATGTTTCTAAAATGAGTAAGTTCTAGAATATTTTTTTCTTAAAAGAATAAGTGTTGTGCTTTTAATTATCGCTATAAATAATTTATTTTCGTTTTAAAAATGTTTTTTTTACGTTCTTTGTTCGATGAAATTCGTTGAAGGAACTTACAGTGCAAGTTTCATATTGCACGCTTTCACTACTTTGTAATTGATATTCTAAATTAATTTTAACATACATTATGTAATTATTTTATTCATAATGAAAAAAAAATGCAATTATTACTATGTGTAATAATCATATAATATTCGTTACTTATAATTGTTTCTTTTAGCATTTATTTATAAATATTACTACATACTCTTTGTTATTTATTTATAATTAATATTGTTATTTATTTATAATTATTATTTAATTATAATAATTATTATTTAATTATAATTATTATCTTATTCATTTATAACTATTTTTGTTGTTTATTTATAGCTATTCTTATGTTATTTATTTATAGTTCTGTATTACGAGTTCTCTTATGCATTATTTTTATTTTTTTACAATTCGACGATTATTCTTTTTAATAATTACTATTTAATTATATTATGATTATTGTTTCTAATAACCGTTATATAATCGTACTATATGAATATTACATAAAATTACGATAAAATAATATTATGAGCTTATTATATATGCTGCTTATATAATACTATTATTAGTACATGTTACTTTTAATTACATATTAATCATTATTTATTGATTGATCTAGGTTGTTCTCAATCTCTTCCTATATCCTTTATTTGAAATACATTTAAATGTATTTCAAAACATTTCTTTAAAATTGTGTATCATTAAACTACCGCTAGGCCGCCATATTGGATTTCAGTCCAGCAGCAAGAAACGCTGCTTGGCGTGATCCTTATCACGCCAAGCAACACTTGGCGCTATTACCCCCGTTATCAAATTAGTTCCAAAATTTTGGTCGGTCGTTTTGAGGAATTGAGTTCGGTGGCCGACCCTGCTGGAAGAGGTGCCCATCGAAATATTCGCACAGATGACAACGTGAGTATTGCAGATGATCCATCTGTCGGCCAATCGGGCATTTCCAGAATGACATTGGTGGAGCAGAATCCTAATTTGTGGTTTCAACAAGATGGAGCAACTAAGCACACTGCTAGGCAAACTATAGACCTGCTGCGTGAATTTTTTGGCGAACGAATGATTTCAAAAAATTTAGATTTCCCTTGGCCTCCTCGTTCTCCAAAATTTAACTGAGGCCAGACTTTTTTTTATGGCGATATTTAAAAGATAAAGTGTAAATTAATAAACCAGAGACTATTAGACAGCTGAAGAAGAATATTCGAGATGAAATACTGAGCCTTCAACCAGAAACATTACGTGGTGTAATGGAAAACGCGTTAAAAAGAGCCAATTTCTATAACGAGAAAAATGTTGGACATGTGTTTAATGGGATATTTCATACATAATGTCCATAAAATATATTTAATGTATAAAAAAGTTAATCAAAATAAATGATTATTACAAGAGTTATCCGTGTTTAACATTAGGTCTTATTTGGCCCACCTTGTATATATTCGACTGTTGATAAAATAAAACAAGTGAATATAAGTAAGGAAACGGATCGACTTAAATTATTATTTCAAAGAATTGTAGACGTGATTCTAATTTTCGCGTATAATCTTTCATTTCCAAGAAATAATAGGGATATCTAATAGTGGTGGTGGGGATATTTTTTAAAGTTTAATCGAAGTATTAAGTAAATAGGATCATAAAAACAAAATAAATAATTCGAAAAATAGAATTGCGCAACGTTTGGTACATAGATTGCATGAACAAATTATGTATTTCTGCGTTAAAAAAATGAAATCCTGTACAAAACTAAAGACAATAAAGTAGCCCCGTATTATAGCATCCAAATGAATTGTACTCCAGATACTTCCAATAAGGAACAAAAACTTCAATCTTTATTGGATTATGAAAATTTTGAAGAGAAAAAGTAAACTCTGTGTGTAAATGAGTCATTGACAGAGTTTGTTGATGTAACTAGAGAAAGACCATAGAAAAGATTAAGTAAGCTTGTTTTTTTTTTTTTTTTTTAGATATGAATTGTAGAGGGCAGAGACATGCGACAGCAGCAGTAATATATAAGGGTGTCTTGGAGAGCTCGACTTCGCTGGGAACACCAATATTTCAAAAAAGGGTTATTGTAAAACCCCCGCAAGTGGCAGTTCCCTTATTGTTCGTTTGAGACAGGATTGCTTTTTTCGTTAACACAGCGGGGTCAATTTCCCCCATAATAAACATTTGATTTGGAATAATAACAACTTGTCGTTTTTGAGCTTTCGTTTCGTACGGCTCTCTCCCTACTTTTTTTTGGCTCTGCCTGAGCCGGAATAATTAGCAATTTAAAACCAGTATTTAGATGTCTTCTATTAAAGCATTGAATCGAAATAAGGGCAACATACTCTCCCAATCAACCAAACTGTCGTCGAAACCGTTGGAGAATCTGAACTTCACATCGTATTGGTACACCATTCTGTATTTTCTCCTCCGACCGCGAATTATTTATGACTTTCGTGATTCCCGGAATATTATTTTTCATTTTATTTGTAGACGAAATTTGTGTATTTCTTTCGGTAAATGGATTACTTTCGTGGACTTTGCTACAGAAAGCAATTCCAGGTATCCATTATTGAAATAATCCTTAGTTGTAAAAAAAAAAAAACTTTGACAACTTATGTTATTGAAATTTGGTATGCAAAGCTTAACAGGAGTTCTTTTTTTTTTCGCCATAACTTCACGAGAAACTATCTGAAAGACATGAAATTCAGAAATGAGACAGCATTTTATACATAAACGATGGCGAAAGCATAGAGAAGCAAACAAGAAATACAATGCATATAGTATGGAATCGAAGGAAAAAAGACCTTATTGAACTCATAAGATCGTTAGACATGGTTGTCTGTACAAGAGGAAGAACAAGCAGATTTTCCTTAGTGTGAGATATGCCCTTCCCTTACTGCAACAGTTGCATCGCAGTCTCTTCATACGCAGCATCATATTATCCAACAGTTCTTGAGGTAAGAGAGCGTATTCCTCAATCAGCAACTGTATCAGTTGTTAGGTGTTCCCCTGAGGATGTAATCGTGTCGTAAGGCGTCTACCCAAAGCATCCCAAACATGATCTTTCAAAGCACTACAGTCGCTTACCGGTCAAGACTGTCTCAGTTAGCGAAGACCTCCTTGATCTATTTGATGCTATGTTCTTCCATCGGTTAACTCCCAAGTCCTTCAACCCCTTCCTACTTTATCCGTTCACCTTGTTCTCGGTCTTCCTCTGGAGTTTAGAAAGTTATTTTCTCAAGATTTTCATCGCAAAATCGGAATACATGTCCCAACCACCTTATTTGCAAAGCCTTAATCATTTTGACTATGTTGGGTTCTCTGTGTATCGAGGTTGTATCGTATTCTCCAGATTCCGTTTTCTCTAACAGCACTAAAAATTTTTTTGCAAGATTTTCCTCTCGAAAGTCATCAGTTCCTTTTCGTCTTTGTTAATTGTCCAGCATTCACTGCCGTATAAAACAGTTGGTCTTATTAGAGTCTTGTATAACTGTATTTTTGTTTTGCTACTTATGTTTTTAGATTTAAACTGGTTTCGCAATCCATGATAACATTTGTTAGCCTCCTTGATTCTCTATTTTCGATTTCAATTTTTATGTCATTCTATTATTTACAATTGTGCCTAAGTATTTAAATTGAGTCACTTGTTCAAATTCATATTCATTAATTTTCAGTGGGTGTAGATTTGAGATTCTGTATGTGTTTTTTATTATCATGAATTTAGTTCTTTTTCTTCGTTGACCGTCAATCCCTATGTTTTTTGCTGCTGTCTCGAGTACACTGAAAGCCTCTACTACAGCTGCCTTAGTTTTCTTCCCACAATATCAATACCATCTGCAAATGCTAGCAGTTGTACGGATTTAACAAAAATTGTTTTCCGAGTTTGTATAATAGTCCCTAAGTTCTATGTTAAGCAGATGACACGACAGGGAGTCTCGTTTCAGTTTAGAATGTTTCTGTGTGATCCCAACTTTACTCTGTTGAGTGTCATTCTTATCAGGTTGATCAATTTTTTAGGAATTCCCCAACTCCAACATTGCCTAAAACAATTTTTCTCTAATGCTATCGTAAGCTGGTTTAAACTCAATATAAAAAGATAAGTATCTATATTACATTTTCTGGTCTTCTTAAGTGTTTGTCTATTACTGTGTATTTGATCTTCTCTTTTGAAATCCTCACTGGTATTCCTCAATTACTCTGATAGTACAAATAACGAATCGTTCTGTCAAGATGTTTGAAAATATCTTGTATGATGTGATCAAGCAAGTGATTCCCGTATAATTCTTACAAGTCTAGCTAGTCTCCTTTTTTGTATAATGGACAAATGGAACCATCTTCCTAATCAATAGGCATATTTTCCTTGATCCAAACACTAGTGATATAACGGTGTGTATTTCCTTGTATGAGTTTAAGCTCCTTTATGTTCAGGAACTTGGCTTTGATACCATCCAGTCCTGCCGAACTATTATTATTTATAGTTTATTTACTGCTCTTTCAACTTCATCTGTGGAAGGTGGCTCTATTTCATTTTGTGAGTTTCTGATTATATCTTCTTCAAAAGTACCTTTTCCTTCAAGAGCCGTTTTGAAACGTTCTCTCCATCTCCTTAGTATATTTCAGTATTATCATTAATAAGCTCTTCGTTTTCATCACGACAAGCGAGTTCTGGGACAAAACTCTCTTCTTGAGTTGTTCATTACAATGTAGAACTTTCTTGCTTCTCTTTGCTTTTTATAAGGTGTTCTATTTCTTTATATATCTCCTCCGAATGCTTTCTTCGTATTCCTCCTCTGCCTTTCTGGTGTAGCGTTTCCCCACACATGTTCTATGAGATTTAAATCAGGGAAGAACGCTGACCAATCCATTCGATTGATATTTTTTACTTTCCAGTAGCTGCCGAACATCCACCGGACACAGTCCGGTGTAGCCATGCATTGTCATTCATAAAAACGAAGTCTGGTTCAATAGCACCTCGGAACACTCACAAGGGGAAGGATAACCTCCTTACAATATGGATCTCTGTTTATAAAGCGTCTGTCGAAAACGTGGAGCTCAGTCCGCTCGTTCAGCATAATGCCTTCCCAAGACGACAACCACAGGATCACTGTAACGGTCTCTTTTTGCGATTTTACTGGGATGAAACCGTGTTAGGACCTCTCTCCAAAACAACTGGCATTGAGAATCGCTTGTGGCACTGAAAATACTTTTATCCGTAAAGAGGACAAGACTCCATTGATTACATGTCGAGTTTTTGTGCTCCTTGTACACCACTCTAAATGGGGCCACCGATAGCCAGCTTTCAAAGGGATGCAGCGTTCAGAACGGCGGGCGAATGTGCCACCTTTGTGAAGGCGTCTGGTCACAGTAAACGGCGACACTTGTCCCCCTGCTGCTGAGCAAAGGCCGGTATCGGGCTCTTTTCGCCTGCTGGACGATATATAGGTCATCCAGTTCAGTTATTTTCCTAGAGCGGCCACCACCAAACTTTCTAACAGCTGTACCTATGGTTTGGAAGGCTTTCCAGAAGTGAGCGAAACGACACTTTTGTTGACCGCTCTTCAGCTACACTGGTAAAACTACGCCCCTCCACTAGCTTTCAGATCATTCTACGTGGGAAGTCTCTCGCTCAGGTGATTCCTTCAAAACCATATTTCACCAAAGAATTTACTTGCACCTGCAGCGAATGTCTTTAATTGCGCCTCCATTTTTCCTTTTAATGTAATCTTGAGCTGCGCACGCCAATCACAAGCGTTTTGCGTGTACACTAATGTAGCCAATGACGTTTTGTTCCTGACATTTGCATAAGCATCATCTTTCAACTGAATTGCATATTCATTGCTGATCGCAATGACCACTTTTCTGCAATTTCTTGGCTATCTGCTTAAAATTTACATTGTTGCTTAGGTTTTAGCACACCTCTGTAATTACGTTCGAATGTAATAAAAAATTACGGATCTGAATTAAAAAACCCAATTACCACAAATTCCTTACTAATATTTGTAGAAATTCTCTTTAATAGTTAAGAAATATTTATGTTTATAATTAGACTCCATCACTATCTAGAAAAATTCAATTGCATATCTGATAATCAGGCTGGTTTTTGGAAACACAAAAAACAGCATTGAACAGGTTTCTAGATTCACAGGAGATAAAAGATTGCTTCCATCTTAAAAAGAGTACTGTAGCAGTGTTTGTCAACTTGCAGACAGCATTTGATAGGGTTTGGAGAAAAAAAAACTGCCAAGGAAATTAAATATAGGTGTCAGTGGAATGTATCGCTGGATTAAATATTTCAGAACTAAATATGGAACTGCCTGTAGGTAACCTAGACAAGGACTTCCAAAGGATTCAGTCCTTTGTCCTATTCCCTTCAATATCATGATCAATGAATTGGTTCACTATCTTAAGAATTCACATCCTGGAGTGCAGACCCTCTTTTCTCTTTGCTGATGACCTTGTTTTACTCGCAACTAACCAAGATAACCAGGATTTGCTTAACAATGGTCTTTACACTCTTCTGACAAAATTTGACAATGAAAAGAGTAAAACACAAGTAAAACAAATTTTCAGATTTTTATTCTTAGTACCAAACCTAAAGAGATTAAGCCTTTTACGGAGACCAGAAGATTCAAATTAGTATCTATTTGGGAATTGTATTGGATTCCAAGTAAGTTGGAAGAAATAAGCCAACAGGGGACTATGCAATATTTACTATGTACCACTTTTCTATATAAAACAAGATTGAAAGTGCTAAAAAAACACACCCAGAGAATCATCACAAGTGGTGCCTTTTCTACTCCTATCCAGGCAATGCAATTGCAAACCAACTCATTGAAAGAAAATAAGTGTTCCCAAGTTGGTTAACAGATTGATGAGACATGGTGACATCTGAAGACATACAAGCTTGCAGATAATAGGTTAAAATTTCAACTTATACATTACATGCGACATATGAACTGTCTATTGTTTTTGATATCCCATTTAACAAAAAAAGTACCTTCTTGAGTTGGAGTTCTCTTCCTCATTTGACATGTCAAATTATAATTTAGACTTTATTCTGCCAGCCAGCAAGAAAAAAAAAAAAAAAAAAAATTCTGCAACAGAATTGAAGATTGCCACCTTGACCACTATTGGAGGATTTCCCACAACACATTGGTTGCATGTGTATACCTGATGGTTAAGCTAATGGTGCTGTCTGTAATGCTGGTGCAAGGATTCGTTCTCAAATCTTAAGTGCAAATTTTTGATGTTGCTGTCCAACTGGCTTTGACTGAAATTTCTAAAAGAGATGATCAGAACATTGCGATCTTCATTGATTTTCAGGCTACTATCAAAGTAATTTCTTCAGTCCTACTTTTGATCAATGAACCTGTACTTAGTTGCCAACCATTGATTAATTCTTTGAAAGATAATGGTGGCAATGTTACCCAGCAGTGGAATCATGGGTAATGAGTTTTTTGACACACTGGCCAAGGCTAGCTCTGACCTTCCGCAACCCGATTCTCCTGCTTGTTACATACACTTCAAAAGAATTCTCAATGCTAGATTTAAGACTTGTTTTCGAGAGAAGATGTGGGACTCTGAGAAGGGAAAGAATTTGAGCTCCTTATTGAAAAGTCCCCATCTTTGTGACTTACCTAGACCTATCAGTGTTGCTAACTTTCGAATTACAACAGGAAACACTTGTAGAGATTCTGTTTAGCACTTTTTCCAGTTTGCCTTTTATGTAATGCTATAGATGAGTGGAGACCAGTTGGTCTCTTGTTCGAGATTCAGGGATGTAGCAGCATGTATTATTGTCAATAGTCTTAGTAGATTACATTTTGTCTCTGATTTGCATTGGGCTGCCTGTTATAGACTGATGGTTGTCATGCCAAAGTGTGGTGTGGGATTAAAAAAAACCCACCCATTTATATTTATAAGAGAAAATTCGTAAAAATAAAAAATAGGAATTTTTAAAATTTCTCTGAACTTTATTGAAATCGAAGTAAGAACAATGTCAATTCTATAGATAATGGTAACTATATAAATAAAATTATTGGTAGTCAAAACATTCTTTCAAAGTTTTTAGGATGTTTTAAGACTTGTATATTTTATTATAAGGATTAAAAAAATTCTTTAAAAACAGAGCAAAAACTGTGCATCTGATTTATATTTGATTTTATTAAATGCATATGAAATATATCTGTCAAATTTTATAATGCATCGTTACACACAAAGATTACATTATAAACAATTATAATGCAAATATATTCAAATGTTTTTTTAAAAAAAGAATTTAAAGTAGTCACAATTCTTTAGTAAAGAAATGAAGTTCTTACAAAATATAATAAATGGTACATGAAAAATACAAGATATAAAAATGAATTTTTTTTAAATTGATTATAAAACATTAGCATTAAATAATTAAGATTTCTCGAGATATGTTGATCCACCACAATTTGGACATTTTGATTCTAATAATCTTGGGCATTTGGAATGTCTCCCTGCTCTGAAATATAGAAGGGAAAAAAATTCTCGATTTAGAATTAAAATGGTGAAAAACATATTGATATAATTGGCATTGCATGTGGTAACAGTAATTTTTTAAAAAAGAAAGAATATAAAGTAACAGTGGCTCTTATTGTATTAATTGATCTGTAATTATTTCTTTGGTATAGAACAGTGGCAAGGAAAGTTTCAGCCTTTAATCAAGAAAGTTTCATACTTGATTTAATTTAAAATTATCATTATTAGTTTCTTTGAAAAATTTATAAATAGGAGAAAAAGAAACAAATACCTATATATAGCTACATAATCTACTTCTACAAAACTCAAATAGTTTAATAATACCATTAATTATGAAGCACTTGTAAGAAACATCTAAAAACAAATTCTTTTCTCTCACTGACCAACTAATCCATTAATTTGGAAAACAGAAACATAATAAGATTGAATAACCTTTTTTTGTAACAACTCTGATGTATCAAGGTTTCTACATGCTATTGTGAATACCAGTTATTCTATTTTAAACCAAAAAATTTATGAAAAATGGAAAGGATTCAACAGTAGAGTCTACAATTGCTTCATACCATACTCTTGTAGACTCCATGTATTACCCTAGAACAGGGGTGGCGAATCTTTATGGATCAACATGCTATTTTTTCTAAAGAAATGTTTAATGAGATATAGAAGTGCAGTCAAATAATTTTGATGTGATTGGGAAATTAATAAAAAACTAAATACTAAAAACTCCTTATTCACTACGAAAAATTACATTTTACACTGTACAGCAGCAAATATTTTAGTTATGTGTGTAATTCAAATTATAAGGTAATATTAATGTGACTTTTGATGCTGCAAATTAGATGGCAAATATATAATAGGGATGTGCTACTTTTAGTAGAACGCATGCTGAATCAGAATCATTCATAAAACAGTTTTTAGGTGAGGCTTTAATGTTATTCATTTCTGAAAATAATGAGTTGCAGGCATAGGTAAATGAAAATGTGGTAATAACAATATGAGTCAGCTTCTTCAAACAGTTAAATGTATCCAGAATCTAATTTCATGTTTACAAACTTTCATTACTGACATTTTTACTATATATTAATTCCAAACTTTTTCCTTGTTTCAATAAATGTTTGAATCCATATTGAACTACACTGAAAATCCATCAGTTGCATATCAAATTCTTCAATTTCCAACCAGTTGACCGGGTACAAGTTTAGTTTATCAGTCACATCAGGGTACATCAGTGCTTCTCAAACTTTCAATACTTGTGACCCAGGTTTCAATCATAATTTTCATCGCTCCCCCACACACAATGTATTGAAATTAATAATAATACACTTTGACACTATAGCAACTATACAACTTTAACTATACTCTATACATATTATCAAGATAAGTATTACATTTTGTATATAATTTTATATATGACAAGCTCATGGCTTCATTAGTAATTAAATTTATTCCTAATTTAAACTCAAATGCAGAGACGCAACAGCCCATGAGGGCCAGGGCTTACTGTGCACATCCCAGTACACGTGACCATTGGGTGCTGAGGTGCATGAGCAGATGTCCCGATCAGGTGGTCAGTCTGAAGCGAGACCCCCAGTATTTAAGTCCCCAAGCAAGCTTGGCACTCATTTATCGACCCACTGCAGGAGGGATGAAAGGCTGAGTTGACCTTGCCCAGCCCGAGGATAGAACCTTGAACCTGTGGTGTGGAAGCGTGATATGCTACCACTCGGCCACCGGGTCTTATTCCTAATTTAGTATTGATAAATTATCAAATACATTGTGCAGTACTGATACATTTAGCAGTGTATTCTGTCAGTTTAAATGTGTATTTTATTTTTTATTAACTTATAACGTATTTTGTTTTGCATTCTTTCTGTAAATTAATTTAAAAAAAATAATTTTTTTTTTGACTTTTTGATATGTTTGCGTGCCCCACAGTTTGAGAAACGCTGTGGGGTACATGATAAACTTGAGCGTTTGTGATAATTACTTGAACTGAGAACATCTCACTAAAATTTCCTTGATTGAAGAATCAAATACAGAAATAAATACTTCTATAACTTGTTCTTCGTCTGGTTTTTCATAAATATCTAAATCTTCGATATTTTTTTCAAGTTTGGGAAGTACTTGTAGTTTCTTGCAATAATATAGTTTATGAAAAAATGCAGTTTAGCATCAAAAGTGCGAATGAGATCCCTCATGAGGATTATTTCATAGTGAACTTTGTTATTTTGGACTATAATGCAAACTATTTTGATTGGTGGTGTGCCCAAAATATTGTGTCATGTGCCATTGATGGCACGCATGCCACTGGTTTGCCATCCCTGCCCTAGAATATCTTGTTTTTCGCACTGGATAGAAAGTAAATGCAAAAAATGCAGTGAGGTGAAATATGTAAGTCTTAATGTACAACTGATAAAAATTCAATTCTTTTAGGTGCACTTATTTTAAAAAATCAGCACATCCTTTAATGTTTTTCAAAAAATTAAGGTTTATAAATAATTTCTCTTGGAAAAAGCTATACAGATTTCTCAATTGGAAAAAAAATAAATATAACTCATAATACTCATAGAGTTGTAAAAATACTCATTTAACAACTCTAAAAATGATACAATTGAATGTTTTTTAATAACCAGATATAATAGATTCTGCATTAAACTGGAAGTCAACAAACCACCATCAGGTATATTCAAGGTAAAAAAAGAAAGTCTTGGTGTTCCTTGAATAAAATTATTGCATCTCATCTCATCATAACTTTAAATGAACTTTTTTTAAAGAAAAATATTACTTTTTTTTTATAAGGAATATAAAATTTAAAAACAATTGTAACAAGGATAAGGGAAGTTAATTTTTCCCAGAAGAGTTAAGTATTAAAGATGTGCTGACTCTTTTCTGATTGGAAAAACCAAAAGAACAAAAGTCAATCAGAAGCATTTGGAGAATATGAAAAGAGGCATTAACTCAGTTAATCGAATGAATTGAGAAAAAGGCAAAAGGGCAAGTTTTTGAAGTTCTGCTTCTACCACTCAGGAAGAAAATTTTTTTTACAAAAAAAAAAACTGTGTCAGAAAAGTAAAAGATCTCCAAGACTTTGTTGATGCATTAATATTTTGAATACCTTACAAGCACTATTGCAAAAGAATCAAATATTATAGAAAACAAAATGTATTCCTCTTAAAAAAGTTCATAGTATAAAAATGAGAAATATAGCATTCACCTGTAATAGGTACAAAATAATACAATAGTTAAAATTTTATTGGAAGAGAGGGAGATCTGTTTTTCAATTCAAAAAGTGTTATGGCAAATGAAAAAGGATTAAAATGTGAAATAATTTATCAAAGTAACAGTAATTATACCCTTAGTCATAGTTGAAATATGCATTAAAATGAAGTATTTTTCATGATTTAATAAATTAATAAAATGTTAGAGATAAAGTAAATAGTGAAAAGAATATATATAATTTGTTTTGAAATAAGGCAATACTGATTGTATATAGTTGAGAGAAGTATCTATTAATAAATAAACTTGCAGAAAAAAACCCAATTTTTGTTCATACTTACTTCCAATTACATTTACGACACTTATATATGAAACGATAAGATATTTGGTAATCATGGCAACGTGTTGGAACCTGAATTTGAGGTAATATTAGATTGCATCTTGAAGCCCTATAAATGTACAGAAGGAATTAATATTTTATTGCAATGTGTTTTATAAACACTTTTCTTAAACATCTTAGAATAAACAATTTTTTTAAATTGAATATTCTTTCCATTTTGTATTGGGTACAAAACACTAAAAGATTAAGTTTTACATTTTTATGTCAACTCATTTGTAAAATAAGAAGACGAGTGCAATTTAGAAGTAATAAAAGCAAAATTATCATGGAATAGTAATTGACTAGAAAGGGTGAACTAAGATTTTATATGACCTGCTTTAGATGTGAATGTGTGTGTAAAACATTATTGAAAATTGCATAGTATGAAGAATAAAAATAAAATTAAATATTTGTTTAACGTAACTTTGAAAAAAGCAATAAGCAGTGAAGTAATTTTGTGTTGTTCTTTCATTTGATTTTTGATTAGATATAATCCAAATTAAGAACAGTCAAAGAATTCTGAAACTGCCCCCCCCCCCCATCCCCAATTTTTTTTAAACTTACAATTTAGAGCAGCAAATTTTTTTATTAGTAAGCAATTAGTAAAGAAAAAGTAAATGTTTTTTTCTCCCTCTTAAAATCTGTCAATATATATGAGAGATAGATAAATCTGATCATTGCTTTTCGATCAAGAATCAGATATATGTTTATGTCAATATGATACATTAATCCTATAGAACAGTGAGAAAGAAAGGCAGAAATTAACCAACAGTACTGTATATATATGTAAAAGCATTACAAAAATTTGTATCTTTAAGTATTTTTTAATTATATTATAGATACGCATATTGTGGATATATTTACATACAATCATAACATTATATATTTATGAGAGGGAAAGTTCTCATTGTAATATTATTAAATATGAACACTTGTCATTTTAAAATTCAGAGATATACTTAGTAATTTTCATCACTTACATGCATGATAATTTAAATCAGAATTATACATTGATTTAAGACTGCTTTTGCATATCGTTACAGAATAGGATCTCAAATAAAAACAATTTTCTGGATAGAAAAAGGCTCTAGTTTTCACTGTTTCCACACATAAGCAATGAATAAAAATCTGGTATACCGTAAAATCTGGCGCATAACGCGTGCTTTTGACACAAGAAACAGGATTGAAATTTATAAGAGTGCGGGGAGGGATTATACATCAGGTATAAAGATGTGAGCTTTAAAAATAAAAATGATTATAGAAAAAATTTAGACTTCTACATACATCGAAATGCTGTTTATTTAAAAGAAATGGCATTCCTTATGAACTTAAAGTTTTGTAGTTCTAGAAATAAACTAATTTTTCTAAAGCTTTGAATAATACCTTGAATAATTGACTTAAAAACATAAGAATGTTATGCATGTATATTTTAGGTTTCTTTGTCAAATAGGGGGTGTGCATTATACGGTAAATATAAAAAATTCAAACATGCAACTTGAAAATATAGGTGCGCATTATATGCCGGATTTTAAGGTACTTATAAAATATTTCTAAATGCTCAAGACATACTGCATGGATGTACATGCTATTATATCTCAAATTTCATAAAAATAGGAACTTTTTTTTGTCTGTAAATGCATTGAGTTTTGTTTAGACTCTTAATAGTTTTAAAGTACTAATATCAAATAAAGTAATGTACATGTTTACGTTAATATTTATATGTATTAGCAAAGAGAGAGAGAGAGTTATTGCTTCAATCATATATTCATTCAAAATGAAATTAAAGAAATCAGGCAAACTGCAAATAAATTTTTATAACAAAAATTATGACCATGAAAATAATCCTTAATGCTAAACTAAAAAATAATATAACCTCTTTAATTTTTAGACATTAAATAAAATTCATAATTATTAAGATTATCTAAATGAAGTTTAAAAAGGACAAACCATGTTTGCCATAAAGGACCATGTTGGCATCTTTGTTTGTTCACCAACCAAACAGCAGCATGGCACATTTCATGTAGCAATGTATCTCGCAATCTATCTGCAAAAGGGAAAAAATCATAAACTATCATTTTTTTTAAATAATAATTCTTCAAATAATTGGTATTTTTAAAAGAAAATCCTTTTTCAGTTAACAAATGAAATAAGGCAAGTAGAAAGGAACTTCTTGATTCTGAAACAATGGTTCTTTTCACAAGATAATACTAAATCCACAAAGTAACATTGCTGTATAACAATATCTTATTAAAATTTCAGCAGCAGTTATAAATCACCCACCATATTGCCTTGACTTAATGCAGCAAATTTGTTTGCTATTTATATATATTTATGAGCATTCATAAAAATTATTCTTAAAAGAGAAATTTTTCTCAAGTGAATATATGTTCAGTTTCATAAAAGCGTCTATCTAAAACGAAACACATAATCAATTACCAAATGAAGTCACTACTTTGGTAGATAATTCAATGCGACAAGAATATTCCTCATCATTTCTTCGACAATGGGTATATCCAGCAGTAGTTCTCAAGTTATCACTCCATTCAACTGGCATATCTTCTGGTAGCTTAAAAAAAGAAAGAAATTTAACATTAAAAATCTCAGGTAAAACAATCCTAGATAGTTACAGTTCAAAGATTACAGCAGTAATTTAAAATACAAATAAATAAAAACCATATTTGCCTTTTAGGAATTCTAAAAATTAAATTTTTAAATATATTTTGTTACACACATACAGCATCCGATAGAAATTTTAAAAATGTAGTTTATTTTTAAACAAACCAAAGAATTAGTTAAACTGAAACAATATTTTAAATTGATTACAAATAAATATATTAGTAATTAAAATTTATAATTCGATACAGAAACATTAATTTATTTTAAACTTGGTATTGACACAGATTTTTGTTTTTGCGATGCACATAAATCGAAGAGCATTATTCAGTTTTCACTAAAGTATTCAAAACCATATTATGCATTTTTAAGAGTAAATATCTAGTCTCATCCAGAAGAGGAAACATGGAATTTCATACAAATAATATACAAAATATATCAGCAATTCTATCTGATAAAACTAAAAGGCTTCCCATTTGATACTCAGATAGAATGTATTCGATATTTATAAATTGTAAGTTAGAAGAAAATTCTTAACTTCCCACGTCTTATTTTGAAAAATAAGAGTTAGGGTGTATGTGGGTACTTTTATTTTTATATCATTATACATCATAAATGCATTTGATATTATCCTTATAAAATATAAATAGTTATATACATACTCGGCTATTAAAAATCTTTTTGTTAAAAAAGTGATATAGTTTATTGGTACAGAGTACTCGATTTCTTTTAAAGTCCTTTTCAGCTTCATTCTCCATTTCATTAAGGATGATTGATATGTCATTAGACATGGATTTACTCTTAGTCTTTCCATCTTGTTTTGAAGATAGTCTTTCTGAAAATGCAAAAGCATTCAAAAACTGCCATACAATATAAAACTATTAATATATTTTTAAATAAATAACTAAATGTTTCTTTCTAAAAAAATTATCTTTTTCAGTTCATTTTTAAAAAAATATTTTGCATTTTTAAATTTCATAAATAAAATTCTCCCTTTAATTTTTACTAATTTATGTAACTTTTAACAATTTATTAAAAATATTTTTGTAATAAAATGTCAAGGAAATAGAAATTTTACAAATGTAACAGGAAATGGAGATCAAAATCATAATCAAGAGCAAATATTATACTTCCATTAAAGTTGGGCAAGAGAATAACATGAAAAACTTTAGTGATGGATTTTGTACTTCACTTATCATGGGTTGCAAAATAAGGAATTAGAATTCTAAATCAGAACACCACAAAAACTATAACCCATGGCCTACAAAGTTAATATTTTTGTAACTAAATTACTACGACCCCAAAATGAAAATAGTTTTTTGTTATAATTAAGTTTATAATGAGGTTCTATTAATATTGTAATAAATAGCAGGAAAAAAATTTATTAAATTAAAAAGCTGGTAAAGATATGTTTATAGAGATTCTTTCTGGACTCGGTGACATAGCAGTGGCTAATGCTATAAAAAAAAATTGCAACTTTTATTTAGCTTGTGAGCTGTTTTGGACTGCTCTTCATAAACTGATGGCTCAGTCTGTGAAGGCTCATGCAGGATTCTTTTCTGCAGGATTTAAAAAAACACCCTCCAAAGCTTAATTGATTTTCTAAGAAGCTATAACAATTATTTATGTATAACATTCATTTTCAAAAGCATCTGAACCTAGATTGAATAATACAAATAAAATTACTTAATATATTGATGAACAATCGGAAGTATGTAATACATAAAAAAAGACATAGGAAAAAAGTAGTATGGAATGCCAGCTATAATGAAATTTACCTGGCAGGCACGGCAGACACAAAACTTTCATGGAATATATTATGCCAAATCCAAGATATAAAAGTCCAGTTTATCAAATTTTTGAAGTTAACTTCTTATGGGACAGTAGGGAAAAAGTTTCGTTACGCGATGAACGTAAGGTAGAAATATATGAAGTTCCGAATTTCCCCATGTTTTTTAAATACAGTTTGAAATAATAACGATAATAATAAATTTGTTAATTATATATAAGATTACTTTAAAATAAAACTTAATTATACAATTCAATACATATAAGCAGCAACAACTTCAATTCTTCTAAGATCGTAAATGGTTACATTTGACGATCTACCTACAGTATCTCAAAGTATGCTGCATATAATTTATAATCGATGATATAAATTATATGCATATGGTGAATATATTCTCTCTCTTTTCCCCTTTAAAAATAATCAAATCTCAAGTTCAGGTAGTCCTTTAAAATGGTCACAACCGAAAGCATATCGAAAAAGTGATACGTTTTTCAATGTGTGTGATGGTACTGACAGAAAACCCATATGAAAAATTTTGTGACAGAGTACGATATAAGATAATACAATGTAATTATATCGTCAACCATTCAAAAACTCTACTAGTACCCAGAGGTGTATTTTCCTTACATTTAAAATGATTGACATTATAATGAGCTATTATAAAATGTTATATGTTTGTTTATTAAGTTATCATCCTTCCAGTGATCATCTCTTAGCATATATTTTACGCTGCAGACTTTAAAAGAAATTGAAAAGCGCAAAATACTTCAAGCCTCAAATTTTTTTCTTTGAATGCAGCTGCATTAAGCCTAATTAGAGGCATCATACGTTAAGCCCAACAGATTCTTTGAACAACCTTCGTCAAGAACACCAAATACAATCTCGTCAAAATTAACTCATCAGTATCAAGTATTAAAAAGATATCATAATAGTCTTCCGTGTGGTGACCGGAGTAGAATAGTCCCAACACAAGCTCATGCGTTTCATAAAGGCGACTAAAATGAGCAGAAGTCCAACCTCTCAGGGCTGTGGCAACCCTAAATTATGACAAGTGCACCTCTGCACTTTGTCATACATGACGACAACAACAATACATATAAGCTAAAGAAGTTAACTTCTACTGCGTGTTCACATTGATACATACACATCTTTCTTAAACATAAGATAAAACACAAGGAAATTATATAATAATGAAAATGAAACATATAGGAGAAAACAAAGGGGCACAAATGCTAAAAATCAAGGGAATGGGAATTTTCTCTAAGCAAGTTCATTAAACTATTTGCAAGCCTTAAATAGTAGAGACTTAGAAGACAGTAACATAAATGCAAAGCTGCCCAATGGATTGTATTTAAGTGGCATAAAATGGATTTTCTTGCTTAGGCATATTTAGTATAAATAAGTATGATTAGAATTCCACATGATGTAGAGCAACAACAAAGTTTTTAATGAAAGAAACAACTTAAACTAAATTTGTTTTATAATGGCTGTAAACTTTTTTAAATCCACAATGTTGTGATTAACAAATGGAATAGCTTTTAAATATATTTTATACATTTTACAATAATCTTTAAAAGGTAGAAGAAAAAAATATTTCAAATAAAAAGAATTTGTAAAAAATAAACCAACTGTCTATTTAATTACGATTTACTAACATAGAATCAAAGATGAGATATAAAAAATTAAGACAATTTTTTTTTATTTTACCACTGTCAGGAATGCTTAATGATCTTTGTTTAATCACAGGACTTGCATTTCTTGAAGAAAAGGAAATTGTTGGATTTTTCCTAAAGTTTAAAAAAAAAGTACATTAGATCTTTAGCTAAAGGTAGTATCATCAAATGATATGTATCAGTTATAGAGACCTGATAGGCAACTGCCTTTCCACCAACACAAATATTGGTGATATTATCAATTTCATGGATAAATGTATTTGCAATTGATACCATGACACAGAAGTATGTTTATTGGTTCTACAATAAATAAAATGTAAGGTCTCTGTGTAAAGGGAATCACAAGAACCAACTCACCCCATAAAAACCAACATTACACTGATAAGCAATACATTTGCATGATCAGTACAACTTTTTGTCTGCATGGCATGACTATTTGGTCAAAAAAGCTGTCATGTAAAATTTCCTTAGTTGAAAAAAAATCATTGCACAATTTCTTCATTCATCCTGATATTTATTATTGTAGAAAAACAGTGGAAAAATCTAGGTTGTAGCATAAACAGGAAAAAATGGCACAAAAATTAATGAAATTTGAAAATTAAACTCAGAATTCATAACACCAGAAAATTAGCATAAGCCAGAACATATTCCAATAAAGCTTATAAATAAGTTAAATGCTTGTAAAAACATGAAAATAACTCACTTTTCTTCATATACAGTAGGTAAATCTTTTTTCAAATCAGCTATAACTAAAAATAAAAAATTGATACATATAGCAATATTTCCTTACTCACAGAAATTAAAACTAAACCATTATAATTTAAAAATATGAAAAATGTCCATTTAACTATGAAATATTGGTTTCTTCTGTTTTGTCAATAATATGAAAATTAAAAGTCCTTTCAATAACCCTAGTTAAATTTAATTTTTGTAATAAAAAATATTCAAATTATATTTTAAAATGCATTCACTAACTTATACCATCATATAATTTCATCAAATTAAAAAACATTGGCAAATGCTGCCATATCTGTACATGCTCCATCGACAAATAAATTGGGGAAGACTTGCATTGTATTAAAAAAAAAACAAGTACTAATAAATGAGATTTAATAACTATATTAGATCCAAAATGTAATTGTATACAATACGTGACAAATGAATCTTTCTTTAAGACGCCGCTACATAAATCAGTATAAGTATGAATCTGAATGCCATCTCACAGTTCTGCAATGTTTGTTGTTTTTCAGTTTTGCTACAGCCCATAATCTATTTGGTACTTACATATTAGACAGCAATTTTGGAAATACTTTACTGCATTCTCTTTCATAGAAAATAAGTCTCAAATTTTATTCATCATATACATAGCAATATAAACCAATAACAATGATAAATTCATTTTACTTCCAAACTAATGTAAAGATGTAAATTCTGGTATTTCTTATGAATATAAAAATATATTAATTTGTGAATAAATAATGCAATTCACTGTTACTGAATTAGCAAAGTCACATGGTTTATTTTAATTTATACATATTTTTGTCACATGAAGCAAGTTTTTAATTCTTGTATATTAATAAATGTTTTGAGTTCAGATCTTAATAAAACTTGGAATTAGAATTTTATTCGAAGAAAGTTTACATTTTTCTTTGACTACGCAAGCTGCACATTTTTCTTAAAAAAAAAAAGCATTACAAATTATAAACATTATTTTCAAAAACATGCGATCAAAATTATTTGAACATGCAACGGAACAGCTTTCCATTGTGACTATATATCGTAGTATTTGGTGACATTTTTTGATTTAACGAAATTGGTTGACAGTATTATATGTAAGTATCTAAATTTCTGATTGTTACATATCTTTTACTTTTAAATAAAAATTAAGACTTAGAATAAGCAGGCACCCACTTTTCTTTCTTTTTTTTAAAAAAAAAAGAGAAAGGAAAATGAATAAGATCTGAAAGATCAATTTATAAAAGAAAACAAAGTAACAGTGTATAGTATTTACACTGTAATAAAAGTATGAAACAATACTTAACACCTAAGAAAAGCAGATTCTTCATCCATAGTGTTTTCCTGGGTGTCACTACAAAAATAAAAGTTAAGTTAGATACAATGTGCATTCATTTATTAATCTCTCATTACAGAAATGCTACACATAGAATTAATGTTAATATAAATAAGACATTTGAAAACCTTGAAATAAATTCGCCATTTAAAAATTAGAAGAGAAAAAAATATTATGCATCAAAAATTTATTTCTGTACCCAGAAAAAGATGTAGGGAAATATCTTCATGTTTTATTATTTAATAATAATTATAACAAATACACCATATTTATAAGAAATTTTAACTTTTCATTCTAAACCATGACAAAGAAGAACATAAAAAAAAAAAGATTAATTTTATAAAATTTAGCGATTAAAACAAATTTAGTGTAATTTATGAAAGGTAAAAATATTTATTACAAAATTTATAATCCAAAAACTAGCCGTTACCTGCCCGCTTTGCTGGGCATTTCGTGATGTTATATTGGTGTGGGTTGTTACTCTAAGATTACTAATATTTAACAGATAAACTAATTATTTTGACAATAAGTTATAAAGAAAATGTGGATAACACATGTTAAAATAAAACATTTAACGTGCGTCGTTGCCTAAATGGCTGAAAAGAAATTCTTTCTCCTTCATCGTGGTTCTCTCTTTGTAGTCTTTATCTGCTCTGTTGGAGTCATTGCCCCTCGCCTCCTTCCGAAGCCAGCAAGGTTATGTGTCAGGGGGCATGCAGTAGCACCACATATACATAAATTATTCATATCTTAGCATTAAAAATTCAATTATATTAAAAAGTATTCTTATAATTCTTGATTTAAAAAGGACAGAACTTCCAAATAATAATTTCTAAAATTGAAATAAAATATCTTTTACTCTTGTAACCTCCTTCCAAAAGTGGATTTTTACAAAACCCATTTTTAATGGATCTCTACTCAATAAAATAAACATGCTTGCCAAATTTCAAGTCTAAATCTAATGGATCAAAAACAGATTTTTATCAATAATCTCCAGTGAGCAGCACCCTTGAGAGTTGATTTCTGCAAGACCCATTCAATTCAACAGAGACACACATATACCAATTTTCATAAAAACCTTTCTTAGTGAATTTGCATTCAACAAAAGTAACATGCATACTAAATTTCATTAGGGTAAGAAGTAGTTCGATAACGAAAGTTTTTTATAAATAAGTCCCAGCAACTTCCCCTCACCCCCATAGGAATCAATTTTTGTAAAATCTGTTCTTACTGGATCTATATTTAACAACAAAAAACATGCCAACATAATTTCAAGTCTGTATTGCTAAAAGTTCAAAAATTGTAATATTTATCTGTAATGCCCCTTAAGCCCTTGCAACGACCTTTTTGTAGCGGACCTCTACTCCATGAAAGGAACAGGCCTACCAAATTTCTAGCATGCAGGTCTAATAGTTCAAAAACGGGAATATTAATATACAACACCCCTTAAGCCCTGGTGACATCCCTTTGGATTCATTGTTCACCAATCCCCCTTTAGTAGTGGACCTCTAATCCTTGAAAGAAACATGCCTACCAAATTTTGAGTTTGTAGGTCTAATAGATGAAAATAGGAATATTTATCCCTAACCCCCTTTAAGCCCCTCTAACACCTCTTAGAGGTCAATTTTCACAAAAGCTTTTTTTTGTAGAGGACCTCTATTCCATGAAAGGGACATGTCTACCTAAAATTTCAAGTTTGTAAGTCTAATAGTTCAAAAACAGGAATATATAATTCTAATGCTCCTTAAGGGTCAACTTTATTAATTCAGAAACCTTTGCAGGCATGCGTCCAACTATTTTCCAAAGTTTCATTGAAATCGGATGAACGGTTTAGGAGGGCATAAGAGACATACAGACACACACACACACAAACAATCATTTTTATTTATATAGATATACTTCATTCCATTATGAAAAGGATAAACAAAGCAACTAATTTCTCCCCGAATGTATTAGGATACTTTTTCAAAACATTTTCACACAAAGTTTTAAATTTTACTTTATTTTTAAACTCAGCAAATACAAATAGAGCTACTGCTGAGTTATCAGACCACTTATGAATGAATCAAAACACATGGTTTATACATTTAGTTACAGCAAATAGGTTTATTTAGTCTTATTAAAAAAAAATCCTTTTTCCCCTGAGTATGTATTCTTAAAAGTCCAAAAGTTGGTCTTCAGAAGTATCAAAATTTTGATTTTTTCCCCACTTTTCAAATAGATGATTGCAAAATATTTTAAGATGCCATTCACTGTTAAACTGTCAAAAAAAATTATATTGCTTTCCAAAAATTTAAAAATGAATGTGGGAATTTCAGACATTTATATTCAGTTTTACATTATCTATAAATCTATGTATTTTAAAATCTTAATGTAAATGAACAAATTGTTTTTGACTAAAATTTATTAACATTTATTGCTGCAGTACTACAGCAAATTGGATTTCACTAGAAATCTGTCTCTAATTCAGAGTATAAAATAATTATACAGACATTTTCCCATTTCACCAAGAGCAATTAGATTTGATTGTAGGTACCTTAATCTTATATCATGGCTAAGTGATTATGATCAATTTAAAATCAGTATCTCACTTTGCAATTTCTTCAGCACTTATCTGAATATAGGGAACATTGGTTAGATTTACGAGCAACAACTGATGTTAGCATTTTCCCTAACAATTGCAAGTAGGGCCAGATATAAAACACATTTCTGGTTAAAAAGCAGCCATGATTCTGACATAATAAATGAGCTCAAGAGTAAAATGATCTTAAGGAATATGATCCTAATTTCATTTTTATATTATTTAAACTTCATTTTAGATCAGACTGCACAATTCTGTTGTTTTTAATCCAGTGAATAATATTATCCCCCTGCCTTCAATTACTAGTTATATACAAGATGGGAATTAATGTTTTTGATTATTTAATTAAAGAAATAAGCAAAAACCTTATTGTTTTTTTAAAGTTTTTATAGAAATATAGAATTTATGTAGAAAGATACTTTAGAAAAGGTATTACATGATAATATGGTATTTACATATTAGCGTCGACACAACAAAATTTGCAACACGCGAATCATGCCAGGATATCAAAACAACAAAGGTTCTTGCATGTTTTATTTGAAGATTCTCTCATGGCATAATTTTGGTTACGATGATGCTAACACATAAGTACTGATAATATTTTAAACATCAACAAGTATTTTAAAACAAGAATGAGTAGAGAAGTATATTTTGAAAGGATATAGTAGCTTTTAAATTTTTCTTTCATACAGCTTTAGACTTAAATACATTAACAGATTTTTGACAAAAAATAAACTTAAACTGTAGTCTACAGTAAGCAAGCTAAATGAATTGATATTTATTTAATTTATTTTTTTGGATTTTGATATAATTTAAAATAAAAATTAAAAAAAAAAAAAAAAAAAAAACCATGCCTAAAACATGGTTTGGGCACTCAAGGACAATCTTGGATCTTAAATAATAATACTAATTTATAAATGAGTTCTACCAGATCATTTTTTAAAAAAATCTATTTCTTATACCTGTCTTGACTCAATCTTGCAAGGCTTTCCTTGGTTTTCATCAGAACTAAAGATAAAATAAAAAATTATCCATGAGAAATTAGGCAAAATAATTTAACAACATTAAAGAATTTAAAAATTTGGCCTTTTAAAAAATTTCATTAGAAACTTTTGTTTCAGAATAATTACGGAATATATTTGTACACTTTAAACAAAGAAATATGTTTAATAGATGGATCAATTGATTGAAATGTCTATAAATGATTTAGTGGCCCCCCCCCCCAAATTTTTTTTGCACAAATTCACAAATTTGCTTCTAATATTTCCAATATGTAGATATAGTAACATATGAGAAAAATGAATTTTCAAATGTTACCATGAGGGCAAAAATGTTGCCAAGAGGTTAAAATGGGTAGAATATTTTGTGTCCAAAAAGTAAAATGCCAGATGCCAACAGCAATAGGTTTATTTCTGCTATTATATTTTTTCTGATCATTTGTTTTATGTAGTATATTATCTATGCTATTATTGCTTTCTGTGCCATTTTTTTTTAAAAATTGGAAAATGAAATTTGTATATGGTTAATTTCAAATTGCAGGTGACTGCATTTGCTAAAAATTTAAATAACAATATGGCTGCTCCACATTTTTCTGTAAATGAGAAACAACTTCAAGAGTGGAATGAAAAAACATTTTGAATTAGGAAATACCAAAATAAAAAAAGACAGCATGTGATAGCTTTATGTCCTAGAGGAAAAATTTATCGTGTGATGATTATATGCATTCAAATACCACAATGAGTGAATGTGAGTTTTGTGAACTATCCAGATTCTGAAACTAATTTTGAAGGATTTAGCATTTTTTTTCTTTCAGAATAAAAATACTATTCAAAACAGTCAAGAAGTTAAAAGATGAAAATTGTTTGAAAATGGTTTTAAAAAAAATACTCCCCCAAAAGCTGTTTTAATAGACTACATTTTTTCTTGAGATTAATGGATCTGTGCACACAAGGCAAACCCTTAAACTTAACTTGAAAAAAAAAATGCAAAAAATTCTCAGCTTCTATATGGAAAATACAGTAGTTTTATGTTATTTTCAGTTAAAAACTCAACAATAAATACATTTTAAGCTTCTTTTATTTTACATACCGGATTTGTAATTTTAATATCCGAAAAATTATTAAAAGCCAATTTTTTCATTGAAATTTAACATATGATTACTAATTTAATAAAATATTCATTATCAATGAGCAAAATAACATTTTTTACTATTTTACTAAAAATTCATTAAAATGATAAGATTACTAACATTGCATTCAGAAGTTATACAAGAGTTATTGATGATGAATTTTATAATTATGCACCTTAGTCAAGTGACAAACATAATATCCAAAAGCTGGCCCTTTACTCTCCAAACTTCCCCACTATGCCAACATGAAGAATTTTGAGTTTTGTGACAGACTTAAAAAGTGCACTAATCCCTTTACACAGTAGGTTTACAGTGACACCAGGATGATAGAAACAATGCTAGCTATGCTGTGACCATGAGTACTCAGCCCCTCATTAAAATAGGATGCAAAGACTTAATTAATAAAAACTGAATTAAATCCCCTGAAGAATAACATTAATTTTTATATATAAATATTTTTTCCTCTAATGGGTCTGCGCATTGGTATTTTTTACCTTTGGGGTACCTACCTTTTTTTTACCTTAGGTATTTTTTACCATATAGGCAATACCAATTGCCGCAAGCAATTTTGATGCCAAGTTTCCTCCCCAGAGGGAGGCACTCGAGTTCTGACGATGTGAAATTGAACTTAGGAATTTGATTTTGCCAAGGGCACCCAAGTCAAATGGGCACTCCAAGGGATTTTTTACATGCCGCATAATCATACAACATGGCCGCTGTTGATTTTCTGCGTCATGAAAATCCACCGACTTGGGCTGGGGTCAAACCCGCAACCTTGGGTGCAGAAGGCCAGCAACAAACCACCTACGCCACCCAGTTGACTATAAAAAAATAATCTTGCTAATGTGAAAGAAATATAAAATTAAAGCTTTCATTTACATGTAGCCAAATATTTATTCATTATATTTTTAAAATATTGGTTAGATACTAATAAAAAATATCTTAGAGAAAAACTTAAAACGCTGCACTTATGGTATTTACTTTTTCATAAGCCAGTATTAGTGCTTCCTTTCTTCTTTCGTTTGAAACATTAATTTTCATGTTTAAAACTCAAATTCTTTCAAATTTCATATTTCCCCTGTGTTATGCTGATACACACATCACTAGCATATGAAAAGTAAAAATAAATGCAATATATTAATGCATCAAGTTCAATTCATAAAAATGACTGAACAAAATTAAAACAAAATTACATAATTAAGTTTTTAACATTTTTTACCTAATGCAAATAAATGTGAATCAAATTATTCTTAATTCTGTATGCAATGTTACATTGATTATCATAAATTAAAAGCATAAACTTCCTAAATCATGTTCCTCCTAAATCTCTGGTTCAAAATAAAATAAGCCAAACTAATATACTTACAATCAAAGAATTCTTCGTCTATATCCTGAAATTCAGAGCTAAAAGATAAATGCAAACAAAATTAAATAACAAACATAAAAAATCAATTTATTCATACTGATTTCAAAAGTAAATAAAATTTAATTTAGTATAAATAATTCATGGGGGAAAAATAAAAACTTTATAATGTTTACAGTAAATTTAAGTCTAACTGCAAAAACAGTTTAAGTGTTAGATTACAAATAAAGTATATACTACAATTTGATGAAAGTACAGTAAAACCTGTTTTTGTGTGGTAGATAGGACCGCATAAAAATAATCGCGCAAAAAAATAATCGAAAATTTCATAAATTCTTACATATAACAAACAACTTCAATGAAATACTACAGAAATTTTTTTTAATATGGTGGAGAGGGACTGCATAAAAAAGTCGCACTAAGAAAATATATCAATTATTTACGAAGTTTACGAGAAAGTACTTCCATAACAAAATAATTAAATTACACATTGAAACATTTAGTTTTTCACTGTATACATGAAGAAGTTTTCAAAATGCACATACATAATTCATTGCTACTCATCGTAATCCAAAGTGCTCATCTTCCTGTGATGAATAAGTTCAAAATCGCTTTTGTCACTTGAAGATACAATTTTAGTTGATTTATTTTTTGGCATCATTAAGTAAGAGATAAGTTTTTGCTACAAGATTGGTTGGTCAGTTGTTTGTAAATGTCACGATAACCAGTTATGCATAATTAAAATTCTTTTTGAAATTTTATACTCTTTTCGGAATCGGTATCTATTTTAAGAAAATGCTTTTCCAATTTGTTGGAAAGCTGAACCCCTGCATATATATATATTTTTTTGCTCTTAAAAAATCCGGTTCTTGGCTGTCTTCATAATACATGAAATTATTGATAATGTCGCTGTCATTGAAAGTTTCGTCTTCAATCAAGTGCAGGCTGTTGGTGAGTTGAGAGAAGGCCAAGGTGGTGGTCATGAGGTGTGTATATCAGGGGTCAACAACCTTTTAGCTGCCAAACCAATCTATCAATATGATTCAGTGCCAAACAGAAAACTTTTTGATCAATTCAAGGTCCACCGATAATGCATGCAGAGTTAAAGAATAGAGGTCAATTATATAGATTTATCTCAATTTATTTTATATAAATCTTGCAGCATTTAAAGATATTTCTTTGTTAAATAAACAGCAAAAGTATTACTATTTCTTTAACAAAAATAATAAAAATATAAAATTATACACGTCTTTTTAAACATATTTATTAAAAGTAGAAATAGAGACAACATAAAATAGAAGTATTTCTCTTCATTATAGTTAAATAAAAATTTTAATGAAAACCAAGTGCTTTCACTGCTCTAGTTTCATATCGCAAAATCAGAGGGAAATTTGCGCCTTTCAATTACTCATGGACATGATTCTGAGTATTGAGTTGTTAAACAAGAGAATTGTACTGCGTGCCACAGGTTGTCGACCCCTGGTGTATATATACATTGCAGTGGCGTAACGTACACCCTTGCCTCGCATGGGGGTCAGGACTCCAGGGGGCCCCAAGGCATGACTAATGCCAAGTACATATTTACCCAATTTATAAATATTAAAGCAAAATCTGACATGCAGGGGCCTAACATCCTCCGATACACCACTGGTATATTGTTAGGAGATCGTACAAAACAAATCAAACAAAAATTAAATTGCATAAAAAAGAACTGCATAAAACAGGTTCTACTGTATATAAAATCAGCAAATATCAGGTGTACAAGTTATTTGTCTTCTTTGAGAGTGTGAAAATTGAGTTTTTATTGAATAAAAATGGTAAATTTACTATGTAAAGTACTGGCCATCACTAACCATTACTTTCTCCTCATCTTTCTAGCAACATATGAATTCTATGTTAAAAGAATGATTGGTCTTTGGAGGCAGTCGAAGAATCGACCCCTTTCTTGCATTCCACTTAATAGAAGTGCTCAGTGGAGCACACAAGGAAGGGTCCTAGGGGTCCAGATCTCCCCCCATCCCTTGATTTTTCCCTCCTCAATTGATTATAATTAAGTATACAGTATGTAAAATTTAATTAAATATTTGTTATTAATGATTAATTTTATCAGAACTAGTTTGATATTCGGGGGCATGGTGCCAAGCAGTGCTTGTTCTAGCTGGAATGGAATCCAAGATGGCGGCCTAGCGGCAATTTAATGATTCACAATAAATAAATAATGAATATCAATATAATATAATATAATAAAAAGTAACATTTACTAAGAATAGTATTACATGCAGTATATAATAATCTTATATATAATTACTATTCAATTATATTATTATATATAATAATCATGCAATAGTAATGATAAAAAAAGAATAATCATGGTATTGTAAAAAAATAAAAATAACGCATAAGAATATTCGTATTGAACAACAATTATAAATAAATATAAAAAAATTATAAATAACAAATATTATATGATTATTACATTTAGTAATAATTGCATTTTCATTACATTAATAAAATAATTACATAACATATATTAAAATTAATAATGAATATAAATTAAAAAGTACTGAAAGCTAGTAATATTCTAAAAATTGCAAGTTTCTTCAACGAATTTCATCAAACAAAGAACAATAAAAAAAAGCATTTTTAAAACGTAAAATAAAAGGAAAATGAATTATTTCTAATATACATTATCCCCATGGCAACCACATCCCTAGATGATAAAAATATCAAGGTAACCATACTGTAATGTTATCGCCCATCTTGGGGATCATAAACAACAACTTGGCGTTTGACTCTGGATATCAAACTAGCATCATTTTATCAATTAATACTAATTATTTATTCAAAAATTGGTTTTTTACTGTTTTTTCCCCCCGAAAATCAACAAAATCAAAAGGAGCACAATACAAAAATGATGGACTCGACCCCCACCCCCTTGAATAATTTCTGTGTGTGCTGCTTAGGCAGGTCATGGTCAAAGAAATTTATCTCTTTCCCTTCAATGTGGTAGCAGCTACTTTAATAAATACTATACTTCCATTTCTTTGCATTCTTAAGATGGTTCAAAAGCATTTACTGCAGCCAAATCGATATCCAAAATAACTTTAAAACATCTATACAATTACTGTGAAAACCTAATTTCCCTAGTTTGAACCACCATCCTCATGTTTTAATATTCCTACATTTGTGTGAATCAAATAAAAAAAGAAAAACCTTCATCAGTTAGAATAACAGATGCCCTCAAATTCGTTCGAGCACAAAAGAAAATGAAAGTAAAAACGGGAAAAATACCTTAAATTGCACACTAGGAAGTATCGAACATTGAAAGAACCGACACCTCTTCAACTGAAGAAAGATTATTTGCATCAAACATTTTAAAGAATGATGTGAATGAATTCGTGCAGATACTGTAGAAAATTTACACTTTAACATCTCTAAAGAATATGCAATGGAAGCAATAATTTTTACTTAGGCATTATTTACAAGGTTTTACCTACTCCTCTTCCAGTTCAGAGTTCTATTAGTGTTTTAAAAAAAAATCTTTCTGACTAGTATTAATTTGCATTTAAGTGTAAAGTACAATTTTTTTCAAACATCAATAAAAAGAACTATGTTTATAGTTCTGGTATATAAAGTTAGATTTAAAATTTTTTGCTCCGGAAACTGCTTTTCTTTCCCAGGAGGATTCAGTGTCAAAAGATTCCAACAGAAAAACAGGATTCAACCCTTATATTGTCAGCTCTGAGATAAACGCACAAAAAATTTTTACAGTGCCCTATACTTATACGATATTTTGTTATCAATTATATACTACGTAATGAAACATAACGTATAAATGAAATAATCAAATATATAACTCACTTATCCATTTTTCAAATTTCCCACTTTTTCAACCGCACTACTCGTTTATAAACAATATTTTATTTCATGTTGCCATATTTATTTGAATATACTCAGATTAATGTCAGTACAATAATTTCAGATTTTAATCCAGTATTTGGGCTCTAATCTATTCTGATTTACTTTTTTAAAATTTGTATTTTGAGAAACATAAATTTTTATTTTAGTCATAATATTCTTTTTTAATATATTCTAAAAATACTCCTATAACTGCCTGGAAAAATGACATCATTTACTTTGAAAGAAATAAAACATAATTTTTATCATATATTTATATTTGTATATAAATAAGTTCTAGCTTCAGTTTACAGAAATAAAAATGAAATCATTTGTCGTGGGCGGAGTTATATTTAAACTGTTTTGTTTGTTTTGTCACCGAAACTTATCAGCTCGGAATGACGTCATCATAACAATCGTGCATGGTTACTGGCGAACATTTTAAAATAAGGCATCTACGTTGGTTAAAATTGTTATCTGTCAAAGAAAAATAGCAAATTAGAGAGAGCAGGTAAATATAATGATCACTATTAGTGAAGCCTTAAGTTCTTTCCTTTTTTGTCATTCATCAAATTCTGAAACAAATGTCTGAGTCATGTTTAAGAAAATTGATTTATAAGCATACTAGAGTTCAATGATTTTCGATCATCAGGTTTCACCTCTAAATCGTATTTTGGCAGACTGAGTTTGGTCCACAAATTAAAAATTATCCTATAAATATATCGAGCGTGGGACTTCATTGCAATCCTTACTAATATTATTAACGCGAAAGTTTGTATGGATGTTTTGTATTCTTTCACGGAAAAACAACTGAATGGATTTTAATGAAACTTAACAATAGTATAGCTTATACATCAGAATAACACATAGGCTATAATTTATAAAGATATTGTGTGAAGTTTCCAAAATATAATGATAATTGTCATGAAAGTAGGAAAAAAATCTGCCATCTGCAAAAAAGCCTGTGACAGCATGTATCTGTCTTTTTTTGTGTGAAGCAAAACTTTCCCCGTTTGTTTTGTTTACGCCTTGCCTCAGTGCGAGCTCGCTTTTAATTTATTCCCTTGATCAGTGTAATCACTATTTTTTTTTATTTCATAATAAAACTATTTCGAAGGAAGAGGTAGTGGCAAGATTTAACATAAAATAAATACAACAGAAAGTTATATTAACGTATTACACTTCCAGATATAAGTTATTTACGCTATTTTAAGCGTTCATTACAAAAAATTTGTAGCAATGTGTTACTTTTGCTGAGCAGAGATCAGCTCTGCTTAGGAAGGTGTTTTCAAAAATCGATTGACAAGAGAGTTACGGGGAGTTATAAATAAATAAAAAAATCTTTTATCAGCTATTAGATCTACAGACTTAAAATTCAACTGATAGGGTTTTTTTTTTTTTTTTTATTTTTCGGTGTATTATTTCATTTATTAACTAAAAAAAAAAAAAACTTCTCTTTATCCTTCAATCTGTATTGTTTAATTTTTCTCTTTAGCCATGAGAAGAATGGGTATACCAGTTAGTATTTAATATTTTATTTAAATAGATCAGAAATGATGACATGATTTCAGCAAATAGGTTTTGACAAATAGCAATGTAGTTTGTAAAAAATACAAAAGTCAGTAACTTAAAATGTTTTTAGTTCACTAATACTGTTACTTTATTCTTTTTTTATTGATATTTTAAGACTATAGTTGATATTGCCATTCCTCGGCTCTTAGAAAATAACATTTAAAATGTAGATTTAAAATGAAGTAGATTATACCATAACTGACAAAATCTGTGATTGATCCTTGGCATACAGTTAATATGATGACAAAACACTGAGATTCAGTTAAAACATAAGTATCAAAAAAATTCGGTTCAAGGGCGCCACTTGGCACAGTCCTTTTTTTTTGGCGACTAAAAGTGGTCGTCAAGGCATTTTTTTCGGAATTTTTTTTTTTTTTAAAATGAATTCTATATCTCAAAATAACATAAAAAAAAAACACCAAATATCTAAGGCCCCCCCCCCCTATACTACACTTGAACCAAAAATTCTTTTGTCAAATCTTTGAGTCCTTTGAAAATAGGATTGAAATGTAACAAATTTAAGAATCTGATTTATTTATAAATAATTTGTGACTACCTTTTCAAAGTTATGTGGGAATATTTTTAAGTCAAACTGTGCTCAAAACTCATTTCACTTGTAAATGGAGAATTTCATTCACCTTGTGTCTAAACCTACAGTTTGGATATCAGATGAAAAAAATTGTTTGGGAACACTAAAAATATGGATATAAATGAAGTGGAACTGTCTTCTTGGCATATTTGTTATTAGAAAGTATGAGTTATATACACACATTTAGTACAGTTATCTTTTGTATATATTCATGTGGAAATGTCATTCACACATTCAAAGAACTTATTTACAGGGAAATTTTGCCAATGTAGTCACTTTAGCTATCAACAAATATAAGAATTTTGCAATAACATTTTATCACAAATACTATTTTAATTTATGTAGAGATTGTTGTAAAAAGTCTTAATCATTTATATTCTTTTTATATGCATATGACAATAAAATAAT
Source organism: Trichonephila inaurata madagascariensis (assembly GCA_019973955.1). NCBI lineage: Eukaryota > Metazoa > Arthropoda > Arachnida > Araneae > Nephilidae > Trichonephila > Trichonephila inaurata. The sequence continues at coordinate 127,221 of BMAV01026025.1, forward strand.
ATACAGTATATTTTAATCATGATTCACTATTATTTTTAGGTGAAAGACAATGTTTCAAATATAATTCAAGAATTATATTTTTACTGCAAGCTGAGTTTACTATTAAAATAGAAATGTACATTATAGTATACTCTGTTAACTTCGGTTTTTTCTCTAAAAACTTCCAACTCGTGAATGTAGCAACGTAGAATGTAAACTAGATATTTCAAAGATGGGTGGTAAGTAACATACTTAACAATATTAATTTTTAGTCTTATTATGTAAAAATTAGGTACTTACATATTATTGCAACAATCACCAACATTAAAGATAACTTGCTAAGTTGGCAACCCCAATTTCATATGTATCATATGCACTGAGTTGACAATCATGTGCTTTGTTTCATATAATGTCGTCGATAGGTTGCGATAATACGCAAGTACAAAAAATTATAACAGATGAAATTTTTATATTAGCATTTGGGTTTCAAATGCATTTGCATCCATTGCTTTGTAAAGGTAAGAAAAATGGGTACTTTTCCATTTTGCTGTCACAAATCTCACCCAGTAGATTTTATTGGCAACAACGCATAGTATACACAACAACTGTTCTAGGCCACACTCAAGTTTTCATTGGTTTTTCTTTCATTTTTCACTTTTTTTGAAAAAAAATATTACTTCTAAGAAAAGTCTGCAATTTGTTTAAAAATGTGCTGATAAAAAGCTGTATTCAGTTTGGTATAGGTTGTATCATTTTGATGGCTTTATCGACTGCACTGGCAAAATGGAAAAATACTGAAAAATGCTTACATTCCTTTATTTAAAAAATTTTTTGTTAGAAAAATTACAAGGTTGAAAGCAAATAATGACCTTAGTATTTTTTATGAAAGAAATAAATAATTAATGTAGTAATATAAAATTGTAGTGTTTCTATTTTAAATGAAAGAAAATTAAAAATCAAAGTATGATTTTGGTTTTCTATAATTTTGCAGAACATTGTGAAAATAACAAACAATTTAATTTTTAAATTGATGTTGTGTTTATGGAATTAAATATAGATAAAAAATTGACTTATTTTTTTCATGATTTATTTTATTAATTTTAGTGTAATTGCTAACTCTGATAGTTGCAGATATTCCCTTTTTCGTTATATAGCGATCAATGATTGTGCTAAACTTAGTTGCCAATGCTTAAAAAATTGTGATTACTATAATAATCATTAAAATGAAATTCATAATAAATTCATACTTATCTTAAGTTTAGTACAAATTGTAATATAAGTATTTTTTAAAGTTTTTTTCTAATGCTTGAATTTAAATCTTATTGTGTTGAGACTTTACCAAAAAATTTATGAAACCTTATTAAATTAATTCCTAGGTACTTTCTTAACATTTTTTTAATTTTAGTCTTATAATCAAAAAACTAAAAATTATAAATGATACCTTGAAAAAAAAATCACATTACATATCAGACATTGGCAACCAATAGCACGCATGCCAGATGTGGCATACAGTACAATTCTTGGTGGGCAGTCTATAAAATTATCACAAAGTTAAATCACCTTGTCTCTTCTTTGTTTGCCTCAAGCATTTTTTCTTCTTTCATGTGGTTTATAGTACAAATTCACAAGAATCAAGTATGATTTCAGTTAAAAGGAGAATTTAGTTTTATGCGCATTGTGTGATATATGCTACTTTTAATTTTACAAGTTCTTAATTTTATTGCAAAAACCTTTATTTGTTTAATTATTGCAATGATTTATATGTATATATTTAATTCAAATGACATATGCTTTTACAGTAGTTGAAGAAAATAATTCTAAATTATATGAATAATTATGAACATTTTTATTGTGTTTGTCCATGTATCATTTTACTTATTGTTGTCTCTTATTGAATATATGCTTTTATAATTTAAATTTCTGTTTTGTTTAATATTGTTTATATATTTTTCATTTCTATTTAATTAACTTTTTACAATAATTAAAATTTATTAGGATTTAATACCAATATAGAATGATATATTAATGGCTATTTGTTTCAAAATGAAAATCAAGAAGATATGGCTAGTCTTTAGTATCGCCCATCATGAACTTTTATCAAAAAATAGAACAAAGCATGGTGATGAATAATAAGGTCTGATAACTCATTCTGCATAACGTTTGGCCAGTTACTGAATGCTGATTACAGCATCACCTTCTGGTAAAATGGAGAGCTATTCAAAAAAAGGGATGGATGATTTTCCATTGCCAAAGGCCAATCACCATCCTTGAGAGGACAGGGTTGTAGTAACCATCTGCAGAGTTTCTACAACATTGAAGTTTTCTGAAAGTATTACCAGTATAGCTTTAGCGATAGTTTTAACAGTTTCAAATTCTCATTTAATTTTTTTTTCAAAATCAGATGTAAAAAAGCTTTGTTTATGTCAATTATATTTCAAGTTTTTTCTTTCCAAAAGGCAATGACTTATTACTTAAATATGGTTCACATTTTTACCAGTACTAGGGAAAAAATTATTTCTAATTATGAAAAAATAATTTCTAAAGATGTTGCTCAAAGTTTTCAAAATAATCAAATACTTTACTGAATTTTCTTCCATTATATTTATTCACTGCTTATTTATTATGCAACAGAGATTATTTCATATTATAATTTTTAATATTATAATTAACTAGAAAGTGAGAGAGAGAGAATTTAAAAGTAAATATATAATTACAGTGTAGTACTTTATTCTTCATTTTTTAGAAAGAAAGGACAATTTTTTTAAAGAGAAATTTTTTATATTACTTGAGTCAGTCAATAATATAAGAAAATTCATTTCTGCTTCAGATGAAAAAACTCCTCTAGTAATTATGTTGAAAATAAATCCTGAATTATCCACTTAAAATAAATCCAGAATTCTTAACAACCACAACAGGGAAACATTGTGACTCTTAGAAAATAGGATTTGGGGGAAGGGGTGATTGTAAATTCATCTCTTATCTGCACCTCTTGTGACTGTGGTAGCCTAGTGGTCAAGGTCACAGACTCATGGCTGGCTTGTCATGAGTTCTAGCCTAGTACAATGAAGACCCATTGTGCAGAATGGGTCTATGCACATTAAATATATTGAGGCTCAATCATCCTCCTATTGGTGTGGTGTGGAAGTTAGGAGAGGGGGACCGCTCAAGTGTCGTTCTTGTCACTTGACCATGGTTTAAAATTATGAGGTCCGTCTCCAATAGCCCTTGAGTAACTTTATAGTGTGACGTAAATATAATTCTCACTCACTATCTGCACCGCTTGACTAAACAGAAAATTGATCAATCAAGAGTTCATAAGGGATATAAATATATTTATCTCAAGTTAACATGTCAGTATTTTAGTATCTTTTAAAACAAATTAACTCAATTTTTTTAAAAACCTCTAAATGCTTGACATTTGCATACATTTATTTTTTTACATTTGCGGTGTATGCTAACACCTTTTGAAAATTTCTTCAATTCTTAAAATTCTGCATATATATATATATATATATATATATAATTATTAAATAATTTTTTCTAAGCAAGCTATTTGGTGTAAAAATTCTTTTCGATGAAAGTGAGTGCTTCAGTTGCTGGTTGATTGGTAAGAGATTATAACTGATGTTCTCCCTGACACAGCCTCTATTAACACCTCAGAACTTCATGTCTTAATGTTGACCATAAAATATATCTTGCAGTTAAGTGCTCTGAAATTCATTATTTACTCGGACTTCCATCATTAAAAAGTATTATTTAATTTCAAACATCTGCCCTTCCCATTTTAATCAATATTATTAGTTCATTATCTCAATTGAGTTGAATAGGAATAGATATTGTTTATTGTTGGGTTCCAAGTCATACCGGGATTGCAGGAAATAAGGAGGCTGATGGTGTAGCACTTTCAGCGACTGGCATGACTAACAGGTTTCCTGTTCCTGTTAATGCTGCATTACACCTGGCTTTCTAAGTGAGACAGGCAAATGGAGAACAAACTTTATTCCACTATGACAACTCTCTAACAGTGTGTGAATAAAAATCATAACCATCTTAAGCACTGGCATAATGGAAAGTATTAAGGCCCCCATCAAAGTCAGGGTTTGGGCTCCAAGCTGTACTTGGTATCAGTCAGGGTTACGTTATGCCACTGGTCTTGAGGTTCTATTCACTAGATTACATATTGGTCATAATCGTGTTACTCGCATCTACTCTTGATGGGAGGACAACCACCCACTTGCTATCATTGTAATTGTAATGTAACTGTCAAATATCTCTTTTATGATTACTTTCATTTTAATTTTCATAAACACAAAATTTTAAGCATGTTGATTTTAATCTTAGTTTTTTTTAACTCGGATGTGGCATTGATTTTTAACTATATTCATAGTATTGGTTTTATGAGCCATATCTAATATTGTTTTCTAAACTGGTTTTCTATATCTTGCTTGATAATTTTTAAGTGTTTTAACTTATTTTACTTTTTATGCATAGATTACATTGGGCTATATTTTTTTCGTCAACTATTTTTATAGACTTTTTATTTTATCCTGTGTAGCCGGCTGGGTGGCATAGTTGGTTTGTCACTGCCTTAGTACGCCTAAGGTTGCGGGTTTGACCCCGGCCCAAGTTGGTGGATTTTCAAGATGCAGAAAATCGACAGCGGCCATATCACATGATTATGCACCATGTAAAACATCCCTTCAGTACATATTTGGCTTTGGTGCTCTTGGCAAAATTAAAATCCTTAGTACAGTTTCACATCGTCAAAGCTCAGGTGCCTCTCTCTGGGGAGGAAACTGGACGTCAAAATTATATGCAGCATTTGGTATCCACCTTTATGGTGCCGCAGTAAAAAGAGATACCAGCTCCTGGGGAATGTACTAGGTCTGCAATAGTAAAACACCAATCCACAGCCCTATTAGAAATTTTAAAAAATTGTCCTGTTTGGTGCATAATCACCTCATAATCCTTGTGCCATAAAGCACCAACCAACCCAATTCTTGTACCTTTTACAATGATATATCTGGCTTTCAAAGGTGACATTCATTTTTGCATTTTTGATACATAAGTTTAAAAATTTTAAAGAAATGTTAAAAGATCATAGAAAATTTTTGTTCATTAAATAAGTTGTAAATATCCTTCAAATAGAAACTATTTTAAAAAATTTTAAATAGTCATTTTTTTTTTTTTTTTTTTTTTTTTTTTTTTTTTTTGGTAAATCTCTGGAGATATTACAAAATATTAATATTCAGTTACAATAACAAAAGAAATGATATAAGTAAGGTTATCTAAAATATATATATAGTTTGTATATATAGTTTAAAACTCGAATATAATGAAAAAAATGAAAATTAATTATGAATAAAGATTTGTTTTAATTATTATGTCCAATATTAGTTTTCTGCAGATTCAGTTATTTTTAAGTATTCTTTTAAATTAATTGTAATTTTTTTTTTTTGCTCTGAATAATTGATAAAACACTAGTAAAGAATCTGTTCTGACAACAACAAAAAGGAAAAGGAAAAAAAAAAAAAACTATTAATAGGACCTAGAAATTTTCAGTTATAAAAGAAACTGTGATTATAAGCTTGCAACCATCTTTACAGTTAATTTTTAAAACAGTAAAAAAATTTTGTTGCATAATTATGATGTTGATGATTAATCTTAATCTTGAGTGATCTCTCTAAATTCCTGGGAGCTTCAATATAAAGTTTATAGATGTTTTTTGTGCTTTTTTCAAATCATGTTTTGAAAAAATATCAGCTTTTTTCCAATATCAATATAAATTATAATTTATATTGATATTGGAATTGTGAATAAGTTAAAGTACATTTTTTATACATCAGCTAAATCATGTAACTTAATTAAAATAATTATTTGTTAAAATTAGCTTTGAATATAAAACAAAACTAATGTTACTAGTACTAGTTCATTATAAATATTCTTTTTCTTTCCTCTTAAAATAAATTGAGAGTGTAAATAAAATATTAACAAAAAGTCAATATGCAATAAAGAGTATATTACATGTTATGCAATTTATTTATGACTCTTTGTAATGTAAAGCTTTAAGATATTACAATGATTAGTTTTAACTTCATTTACACTCATATTAAGATCCTATGAAGTATGATCTTCAAGTATTATACATGTTATTTAATTTTTAAACATAAATCTCTTAAAATTTTGTATGTTCTCATGTTTTGTGTTTTAAATGAATTGTGTTTTTATTGTATTATAGTTTATATATCATAAACATCATTATTAATTAGAACTTAAATATTTTTTTTCGAAAATTTTGTGTATTAAAGTATTTTTGAGTTACTTTAAGTACACTCTTTCAGTTTCATTTATTTTTTACAGAATCTTTTCAAGATTTAGTTCTGCATCAGACAGATAAGGATGTCTTTGGTCTTACTGAATTATTTTCAAGACTCAGCTTGTCTGATAGTCCAAAAAATAACTGCTCTGATAATTCAGGCAGAACGCTTGTAAATAGCAATTCTCATATGACTAAATTTTATTCTTGGAAAAAGGCCAAAAATAACTGTGTAGAGAAGCAAAACCAAAATGATGCTGGTGTAAAGGATCTCTGTCTTGTTATGAATGATATTAAAATAAAGGAAAAAATTAGCTGCTCTGAAGATACACACAAAAAAGATGTCTGTGAAAATGACCCATCCTTAGAAACAGGTGATGCTACAATAGAAAAAAAGCAGGGTAATAATTTTTTTTAATCTTTAATAGTTTTTCAGAAATATAGTTAAATTTACTGAAATGAGAAATATATATTTTTAATATTTTTAAATCACATTAAAATTCTTAAAATGTGATGGTTTTTTTTAATTATTAATCTGATTGGAACCATTTCAATAATTATTTTGTGTGTTAGGCTAATCATCAAGTATGTATTTAAATTTAAGAGTAAATAAAATATTTTATGAAAATTTTTTGGTTATTCATTAACAGATCCTGAAGAAAGAACAGTGGGTATGAAATATTATGCTGTAGCTTTACCAGTTGGATTAGAACTTTCTGGTGAAGGTAAATATTAAAACAAAATATTTTAATGTTCTTTTATGTTTTAGTTAAAATTAGCTAATATTGTATTTAGTTTATTAATATTTTCAATTCTTTGTTGCTTCTTTGTCTTAACACTATGCATAAAACTTGTAAGATGAACAATTTAGATTAGACTGTTTGAAAGATTTTTATGTAAACAAAGTTGTTTAAAAAAAAATAATAGTATTTTAAAATAGTTTAACCAATCAAACTCCTTTCAATTCTTACTTTGGCTGTATTTTTCCTCATCTTGTTTGAATTTTATTTTTAAAATTATTAGATTAATTGAAAAAAATTAACTAATTATTCCTTATTGAAATTAGTATATCTTTACTTTTAATGCTAATTATAACTTTTGAAATTTTTTAACCTGCTGCAACATAACTTTTAAAACGTTTTTTCAAAAAGTTTATTCTGTTGATCAGTTCAGTTCTTTTTTATATGTTCAAGTACAAAGATGTGTTTACAAATACCGTATTTTCCTGTATATAATCTGCAGCGGAGTATTATCCGCAAAGCCTTTTTCTCCGAGTAAAAAAACAAAACATTGTATAATCCGCAGCGCCGTATAATCCGTGGCAGTTTTTAAGGCGAACAATCCAAAATGTAAACTGCCGATAATGAATGTCACATTAGATAAAAAATACACAATATAAAATTAAAAACAGAAGTAAGAAATTGTACAGGAAACAAAATTTACTATGAAACGTCTTTTTAAATATGTATGATAATATTTTTTACGATAATCTCAATAAAACAAAAATATTCTTTGCTACTGCCATCTATGTTTTGAGTTGTTAAACAAAACATTTTGCACGCGGAAAAAATCTTTCTTTTTTTTAATTTAGCAAGTTAACAGCAAAAAATTAAGATCGATACTGCTTTCCTGTTGTCTCTTTCTTTTAAAATCCATTTATTTATTTCTTCCTCTAATTCTGGCCAGTGGGGTTTTCCACAATGTTTAGCTCTTTAACGTTGATCACAATTTTCGAAGTTGGGTCTTGTTTTTTCTCCGCAAACGAATATTCGATTCGTCAACGTTGAAAAACTTTGCTGCTTCCCGACTTCGGTAGCCTTCTCTATAGCTTTTAACTTGAAGTTTGCAGCGTAATTTACACGCATTCGCTTCAACATGATGAAAACTTTCAAAGGACGTAATAGCTCTATTCAAGAGAAAATTGGAAATGGCGTCAGCAACTAGTAACTGTTTTTTCCTTCCGAGGAACCAAATTCGTTCTTGAATGTAATTGGACAAAAACTAGTTATGGTTGAATTACGTCAGCCGAGTCATGAAAGCGCCATCTATTATTTATTTTATAAAACATAAATGGCATTTCTTTCAAAACTTTATTGTTAGCTTTTCTGATCTAGAATGTTTTTTCTCAGATAATCCACGGCGGCGTATTATACGCACAACGAAATTTGAAACTTTTTTAACACATAATCTGCAGATTATATACAGGAAAATACGGTAAAATATATTTGAATTAAAAACATTGGCATAGCTAATTCTGAGTAGTCCCTGTATCAAAATTTCTTCAAGGCCCTTTTTAAGATATGAGAGCCTTGTTAATGGGACTGTAGTCAGTGGTGTAATGGAAAATATTAGCCCCCCTCCCTCCCCTGCAAAGTCAGGCTTTGGGCCCCAAACCGGATCTTATACAGGATTGCAAAACCATAACATAGGATGGGCTTTGGGCTCCCTAGAATCCTGCCCCCCACATGATGTGGGGGCATAGGCTACACCATTAGTAACCATGAAATTGTAACCAGAAGAGAAGTGCTCCTAAATATGGGGTTTTTTCTTCAAGGAAACAACGGAATAATGCTAATTTTAAAGCATGTAATTTTACGTTTTCTGCTGCTTTTTTTGGAAAATGTGCTTTTTGAATATTTTAATCCAGTGGTGTAATGGAGAATATTAGGGCCCTTTCTACAAAGTCTGGTTTTGGTCTCCAAGGATCTTACAAAGGATTGCAAAACCATACATTTTTGTACGTTATGCCACTGACTGTAGTTACACATTTTGGGCCCCTGTAGCTTAGGGGCTCCATATCATTGATACGTCTGATACGGCAGTAGCTACACCCTTGATTAAAAATCCCAAATTTTAGTGAAATTATAATTTTGCTCTTTCAAAATTTGATTACTATTCTGTTGTGACCCAATACCTTTTCTTTGAAGATTAACTTGTATTGGGCTGCTTATAGGGAAAAGGTATATATGCCTTCATCCCCAACATAATTAAAAATAATCTATTACTAATTTTTAAGGCAATACTAAGAGTAAAGAAGAGTTTTTTTCCTTGAATAAATTTTGATTTCAAAATGCGAACCTTTTTATCCTCTTCATTTTGATTTATTTTATTCTATAAAGTATGTCTTGCAGTTTAATATTTTATGGTCAACTACATTAAATTTTAAAGATCTATTTTTATGTCATTTCTATTTTTGTTTGTATTAAAATTTCATTTCAGTTGTGCTCATGACTGTAATCTGTTGTAAAAAAGAAAGGATTACATAATTTCTAATTCAACTGATTTATAAGTATTTGAAAGTAGTTCGCTAGGCTCACAAATTAAAATATTAAACAAATTTTATTCTCTGTATTTTTAATGTTGTCTTACTGAGATAAGTTTAAAATTTATTAAAAAAGTGTTGTTTTATTACTGCATGCAAAAAAAAAAAAAAAATCGTGTTAAATCATATGTTTCTAAAGTGGTTCCTGTAGACCAGGGGTGGCCAAGACATCAACCACGAAGACATTTTAGGTAGTCCGCGCGACCATTCTGATAATGACCTCGGATATTAACAATTTAATTTATGACTTATGACATAGAATTAATGAATTATTTAAAATAAAAATTTACTTCAGTTTACGCTTTAAAACCTAAAACAAACTGGGCAAAGTAATACAATGAATTTGTTGTTTTACAGTGGAGAATTAAATAGAAACAAAACTTGACAAAGTGGGATGCTTAGATTATATCCCGTAGCCGGTGCGATGATAGTGACGCGGCGAGTCAACTAGTCTACCCGTCACACCCGCCCGTTTAGTTTCAGTTTTCAGTTAATCATCTTACGTTTCAGGTCACTCGTTTCTTACCGCACCGATACGATAATTTGTTGTTTTAACAACCCGTCCAAAATGACTCAGTCAGGTACCAGTGCTAAGTGAAGTAAAACATACCATTATCACAATGAGTGGGGAGATGATTTCTTTTTTGTTATGATGAAGGAGAAATGGGTTTGTCTCATATGTAACTCAAGTGTGGCACTACCAAAAAAAAAGCAAACGTCGAAAGACATTTTAAAACCATGCACTTAAAATACGCTACAGACTTTCCAATCGGCAGTGAACTTCGAAAAGTTGAAGTGGGTGAATTAAAGTGGAATTTACATTTACAACAATCGTTATTTACGAGACCAGGCACCAAAGCTAAAGCAGTAACATTGGCATCGTTTAAAATTACAGAAGTTTTGATAAAGCGAAAAAAATCATTCGAAGATGGAGAATTGATGAAAGAAGCTTTCTGTAAAGCGGGAGAAGAGATTTTCCATGATTTTAAAAACAAATCTGAAATAATATTGTCAATAAATAATATTTCTTTGTCGCGTAACACTGTGATGCGATGGACTGAAGCTATGAATAATAATTTGGAGGATTTATTAAATGACGATTTAAAAGCTTGTAAGTTCCTATCACTTCAATTTGATGAATCCACGGATATTAGTGACATTGCACAGTTATGCATTTTTGTGAGAATGGTTTTCGAAGATATGACTTCAAAAAAGGAGAGTTATTAACTATAATTCCTTTGAAAGAACAAACGAGAGGCTAATATATCTACAATTTATTTAAAAACTTTATTGTGTGTGATAAGACAGGATTTCCAATATATAAATTGGTCTCTATTACAACAGATGGAGCTCCAGCAATGGTCGGGAATCGAATTGGTTTTATTGCCTTGTGATGATGAGGAAATTTCCAGTTTTACCAGCTATCATTGCACTATCCTTCAACAGGTATTGTGTTCAAACATACTAAAGTTTAATGATATAATGCAAATTGCTTTTAAAATCGTCAATTCAATTCGTTCAATAAGTCTTCAGAGCTGACAATATCGGGCGCTATTGGAAGAAACCGAATCAGAGTACGGAGATCTCTTATTGCGCACAGACATAAGATGGCTAAGCCGCGGTGCTTTTTTAAAAAGATTTCGTATTCTGTTACCTGAAATAAAAAATTTTCTGAAAATGAAAGGAGAGCACATTATTGAATGGCTCATGAAACTAGCTTTTCTCTGCGATATCACTGCAAAACTTAAACCTAAATCTACAAGGAAAGAATAAATATTTAACAGACATGATGAGCGCGATTAAAACTTTCAAAGAAACGACAAAAAGGTATGCGTCTCAATTAAGAAAACATGAATTGAGAAACTTCAAAAACATGGAGGAAGAGTGCATCCATAATCCAAACCGAGACTTCGAAGATTTCGCCGAACACTTATATGTTTTGTTTGAAAGAATTTGAAAGAAGATTCACACTGACTTAATTAGGTTGGAAGAAACATTCAGTTTTATGATATTTCCATTTAATGAAAATGTCAACATTGATGGAGTATCTGAAAAAATAGGACATTTAATAGATACCACATCAGTCACGGTCGAGGAAGAAATTATGAAATTAAGATGCGATATATTAAATCCAGAGCATCTAGCGATACTGATTTTTGGAAATTAATTTCTGAGGAATTGATTTTGTATTTGAAATCATACTTTGGATCAACGTATCTTTGCGAATCTGCTTTTTCAACCATGATCGTCATAAAAACCAAACATCGGTCGCGTTTAACAGATGAACATTTAATTTCGTGTTTACGCATTGCAATAATCTCGTACCAGCCACAATATGATAAACGTGTTGCAGATATACAGTGCCAAATTTCAACTAAATGAAGTGAATAGGATGGTCAATTTTTGATACATGAATACTTTTATTATTTTTGTCAGTAAATTTTTATTTTGTAAATATTAAGTTTTTTTAGAAAAATTAGATAATTTACCATTTTTTCTTGTTATTGAAAATAAATATATAAACATGTACATTACGTTAATTTAGCTCTGCCATTGTGGTAGACTGCCTTTAATTTTTTAAATGTGGAGTAGACCACGGATCCCAAAAGTTTGGCCACCCCTGCTGTAGACCCTTGGGGGAGAGGCCTTGTGACTGTTGAGGGGTTTTGTGGCAAATTAAAACTAATTTGGGGGTGCATGGACAACTTTAGAGGATTGACAAAAGGTTTGATATAAAGTAAAATATTTGTAACAATTTCCATAATTGTGAGAATTAAAATAAGTTAGTCATGATTTTTATAAGTAAAATATTATATTTAGATACAGAAAATACAAATAATCTCAAGTGCAGTATGGAAAAAGTCAGGCCAATTGCAGGTGCAGCCCTCTGTGAGGTTTAAATAGGAACAAAATCTCGCTACTACATACAGTAACTTGTCTAAATATGGCATTATAAATTAATTGAGAGATGTGAAGTGAATGTAACTAATTTTCCTTGGGCTTATACCAAAAGCAGTATTCTTTGCATTGTTAAGAAGATAAAGTACAGTACATAAATATATTTTTTAATACCATTGATATCTTGTACATACATTTATTAACCAGTTTATTCTTTTGTTAAAGTTCATTTATAAAGTAGTCTTTATTGTATCTTGCTTATCAATATCATTTTGACATCATAGTTAAATTTGTAATTTTTCTATTATCCATTGAAAAACAGCTATTTCACTAGGGGGGGCGGGGCCATGGCCAAATTTTTGGTGTAGAAAGAGGTCCACATGCACATTGATTTTGGAACCTCTGTGTTAAATTTGTGACTAATTAAAAAAAAAACAGGAGTTTTATGTTAAAAAAAAATCATTTGTAGTAATAATTAATAAAGTTTTTACAAAATAAACTGTTTACAATAAACAATAATATATTTTTTTTCATTATATAGGTACTTTAATTTATACAGAATTAAAAGATGCCTTGAAGGCTATCAAAACATATAAAGGTGCTCGCTTTAAAGAATTTGCTACTAAAGAAAGTGCTCTTGAATATACTTTTGAACCTTTGGAAAAGGTTGAAAAGAAAAGTAAGACTTTTTGTCCTATTTTCACATTTTTCAAATAAACAGTTTCTTTTTGTTCCTAGGATTTTAATATAAAAAATTCAAGACTTACAATGTACGTATATCATCATTTTATTTAAATATTTCATGTAATGTGTGTGACTGACTATTAAATTTTTGTGATGTAAATATTCAAGTTCTCAAATGTATATAGTATAATGAAATAAAACAAACAAAAAAGGGAATCATTTACTTACTTGAGTGCATATTAACGTTGCACTGTTCAGCTACACCGAAGGCTTTTGGCGATGAACCACGTAATTTTCAACCATGGTCAAGTGACATGGACGACACCTGAGATGGGGCCCTCCCCCTCCTAAGTACCACACCATACCAACGGGAGGATGTTTCAGCTCTTGACAGATTTAACATGCATTGCTACCCTACACGGCGGGTCTTTAGTGGTACTGGGCTCGAACTCATGACATGCCTGCCATGATCCGATACCTTGACCACTGGGCTACCGCAGCCCCTATGGGCATGAGGGAAGGGAATTGGCAGTTTCTTCTATCATTTACTTGTATATTCAAATTGTAGCAAATATATTTTTATAATAAAATAAAGGAAAACACTGAGTGATTAATAAGTTTACTAAAAATAGGTTTGCATGAATTAAATTGAAGAAACTATGCTTTAGATTATTTATTGTATGTTTCTGTTGTATTTGTTTTTTAATTGTTCATGTATTGTCTTTATTCACTTATCAATTTAAATTTTAGATTCATGCATGCCTACACACATCTTTTTTCTTCTTAGATGCTTTATTTTCATATCTTTGCGCCTTTTCCCCCATATTATTTTTTGAAGGGAGGGGATGATCCATAATTACATTTCTATGGAATGAAATATTTTTTAGGCAGTTAAGAATGCTAATATAAAGTAATGCTAGTAAACTCTGACTCTGAATGTCATAGTTTTACCCATAGTAAGATTATATTGTGATATTTTAAATTTTTAGCTAAGCTTTGTTATATTTTTTGATTAAACATTTTATTTTTATGAGATAATTTTTAAATAACATATCAAAACTACCACTTTCATTTTATAAAAATATGATGTAATAGATATAACTGTTCTTTTCTTTTCTTTTTTTAAGAAATATTTCAAGAAGTTCCAGAAATACAATAACTACTTCACTATTTAACAACTTAAATTAAATTCATTTTTCAAGCCTTCAGTACAAAGGATATTTAACTATAAATAAAAATTTGAAAATACAATATATATATAATATAATAAAATAAAAGTGAAAAAGTTCTAGAACCTGCAATGCTAAAGAAGGAAGAAATTGGAGTTCACAAGACACAACAGATGTAGATACAAAAAAGTCTGGACTAAACTGGAGACCTATTATGATTTCTAAAGCTGTCGCTGAATTAGGCCAGCGAATTAGGGTTAAACATGAATGAGAATAAAGAAAATTAACATATAGTGGAGGTCTATATATATATATATATATATAATCCATAAATATATACAAATACCTATAAAACCTAAGTATAACTAGTCAAGATAGTAGAAAATATTAGCCACAGTACTACAATAGCAAACTTCTGACCTTAGGAACCAAGATTGCAGGTTTAAACAAAGTTTTAGTGCTAGCCAAACTTCACCTGCAATTTGCCTATACTACTAAGCCAGAGGGATAAGAAGGAATATTAGGAGAAATTTAAATATTACAATTAAAGTACTCTATACTATTAAAATATAACAATAAATTATAACCTACTAGTATTTATAAGTATAGATTTAAAGTTGATGCAATAAAGTAGATGGTACAACTTACTTCGTGAGTACTGCAACAAGTTATGTTTTCCGCTTGATATGAAAGGAAAATTGTTGTACCACATACATTAAAATTAGTGAATTATGATAAAATAATTTAAAGTCTATATATATGCATTTAAAAAACCTTAATTATTAATATAAAATTTTATAGAAAATTTTAAAAAGAAACATCACAAACACACACAAGAATATTTAAATAAAATATATTACATATTGTCATTTCACTGAGAACCATTAAAAATATAATTGTAAAGAAAGTTAGCAGGATATCCATGTATACAATACATTAGTTAATAAAGTTATTAAAATTTAAATATATATTAGGTTTATCGCTAACTAATACATTATTATGATAAATATAGTTAAAAATAATATTTCTATATATAGAGATTGATAAATTTGAATTTCAGTATGGCACTTTAAGAATGTTAAAACTAAAAACATCTCTTTTATCATAAATATTACTGTGTAATTTATAATCCTTAATATACAATGATACATCTAAGTAATTAATTTTAACTGGATTACTATCAATTTTAACTAGGTTTAAGTAATCAGGATAAATATTGGGGTTAAAATTATTTTTACCGAAAACAATTAGATTATCTATATATCTAAAAATGTAACAATCATTATAAATAAAATAATTATATTCATAAAAGTGTAAATATAAATTATCCAAACTATTGCTAGCAGGGCCACTTTAAGGCAAGCTTTTAGTTTGTTCATATAATGAACCATTAAAATAAATGTAATTTTTTCTTTTAAGACTAATGAGAGTTTTAAATTTGTTTAAATTAATATTAAGATTATAATTACTGTGATTTTCTAAAATTACTTTAATAATAGCATTGAAGATCTTTTCAATTCCATTGATATCTAAGTCAAAACTATGGACTATATATATACTGGTAGTCCCCACAAACGTTGTCCTGTACACACGTCTTAAATCCGAAAATTACCAACTTTTTTGAATAAGTTGTAACAATCTGGACCGTTTTGATGAAATTTTTTATTAAGAAAGTTATTACAATACCTGACATCATCACATGTACAGTTACCACAATTCGACCTATTGATTGTGTGTAAGTATGTATTTACTATGAACTAAGTTGAATATAGAACCTATTCTGAGTAGAAACTTAAACTTGTTTTGATTGAAGGGTTAAAAAAGGATAAAACTCGAGCTATTTTCTTAACAGGTTTTTTTTTAAATGCACAAAAAATAAATTTATCATAATGCCATTGACTGTACAATGTTTTTGGTTAATCCTTGAGGGGTATAAACAAACAAATGCGATGGTTTGCCAAACCTCTGACATGCAACATATAGTTGGCCTTGTGAAAAGCAAAGATTTTCTAAATCTAAGCCACAAATTGTCATTGTTTGACCTTGTGACTTATTAATGGTCATCGCAAATACCAAGTGAAATGGAAATTGCTAACATTTGAATGGGTGGGCGAGTGAAAGAATCATTGGGATCTGTGGTAGAAGTACAACTTCACCTTGAAGTTTGCCACTCAAAGTAGTCGCCTCAAGAATATTGTCCACGATTTTTTTATGAACAATCGCGCGCCCTTACATAATTTTGGCGCATTTTTAACTAATTGCAATATCGGACTGAATTGTGAATCTAAATCATTCTCGAATCCACTTGAACCCCCACACAAAAAATATCATCCAAATCGGTCCAGCCGCTTAGGAGGAGTTCAGTCACATACACGCGCACAGAAGAATTATACATATAAAGATATATGCAGTATTGTTGCGAAATGAATAAACTTTCCGATACTGTAATTATTTTTTGTCTGATTCTGATAAAAAAATTAGATTGCATTTTTAAAAACAGCGAAAATATCGAAAAATTCTCCCCTCTTCTTTTTTTTTCTTGCCGTGCATTAGCAGAATAAACGGCACACAGGAGTAAAACAATTATGCGTTTTAAGATTTTAATTAATATCTTTTTAACTAATTTTGATATTAGATGAAATTGTGAATCTAAATCATTCTCGAATCCACTTGAACCCACACAAAAAAATGTCATCAAAATCGGTCCAGCCGTTTAGGAGAAGTCAGTCACATACACACGCACAGAAGAATTACATATATAAAGATTATTTGAAAAGATATTAATTAAAAATGCTAAAAAGCATGATTAGTCTGCATTTTTGTAACAATAAAGACCCGGTTTGGCTGAAAATCGATTTTCAACGCCAACTTACATCATTTTTATAACAATAACATTGTTACAACAATGCAGGTGAATATTGAGCTGAATATTTTAATGTTTTTAATTAATATCTTTTTAACTAATTGCGATATTGAACCGAATTGAGAATCTAAACCATTCTCGAATCCACTTGAACCCACACAAAAAATTTCATCAAAATCGTTCCAGCCGTTTAGAAGGAGTTTAGTCACATACACCCGCACAGAAGATTTTTATGTATAAAGATATATGTTATATTGGAATAAATATGCATATAAGATTTTTTTTAATTTTCAGCATTCTTTTACAGTTTTTATATGAAATATTTTTCTTTAATTATCATGCATAGTTATTAGATAGCATTAAATGCATCTATAATTTTACTATTGGAATGCTTGTAATATAGCAATGCTGTTTAGAACTACCAGAATACTATCTTTCTTATGCTGTTGATTTTATTAAAATTTGTTATAGACAACTGAACTTTGGGTTTGTAACTTCTTTATAAAGCTCTCAAAATGCTACCAAACATTGAGTCGTTCAATAAGAGGATTCTCCAATAACTACTACATTATAGCAGTGAACAGTGCTGCCTGATTTTTTTAAGTGTAGTAAAAACAGGAATTTTTTTTTTATATACATTAGTAGCAAAGAATCAAATTTGTACTACACTACTCATGGACACAGGATAAGACAATGCCTTTGAATTCATGTTAGATTCAAATAAGTTTTTAAGAAGAATTATTTTGAACCATATGACTTAGATGTGATGTTAGATGTGAATGTATTTTCAATTTAAACTATTGACCATTTGATCTTATTTATTTAATATTCTCATGAATATCTAATCACATTTAAATATACAAATCATAGATATCTTAAACTTACAGATATGTAGTGTTAGATACATTTCATTTAACTCTACTTAGGTTATTTGATACTGTTTAATCATGTAAATTTTTATGAGTGCTGTATAAATGTCTATAATTTATGGGCTTGTAAAAGTTGACGGTTTCTTTAGTGGAAATGACATAGTATATATGTGTACAGGGTACATTCCAGAGAAACTCAATAAGCTGTCATAAAAGGCATGCCTGCCAACTTTTATGCTTTTACACCTAGATTGTCCATTTTTATGCATTCTTGCAAGTTTTCGGTAAACAGTGTACTATTTTCTTCCCTATGTCTTTATTTATCATTTCTATTTATAATGACTGGATAATAGATTGGCAAAAACTGTGAAGCTCAATGCCATTAAGTTTTTAAAAAACTTATGAAGTTTGCCTTTTCTTCTGTATATCATATTTTGTGAACTATTGGTTTGTAACTCATGTACTCAGTTTCTATGTAGCAAAGCATTTTTTTTTTCCTTGACAACTTTCTGGAACTCAACTCATTTTGTGCATTACATGTTTGTGTATTTTTTCTGCTTCATAATTATTTGTTTTTGTTGATTAATATCACTATGTCTAACAAAAACAAATTACTATACTTTCAAATATCCAAAGAATACTATATAAAAAGGAATTTTATTTTATTAATGCATCCCAAAAGGGTAGGGAGATATGCATTTGTCACGGTGGCTGATCTAATATTGCCCATTATGTGTGAAAACTCCAAAGCTCATTGCAAATGAGAAATCAAGTAACCGCAGTGATTTACAGACTTCTTCAATGGGTAAGATGGTTATATTATAGAAAATTTATAGACAAAATTTCCAAGGCTTAATCCCCATGATAAAAAGTAAAAATCTTTTTGTTCGGAGAAAGGGTTTTGAACCTCCAAACCCCACCCAAGTGTATTCCCCACTGAGTAGTAGTTGCACAAAATTGGATAGTTATTTTGAGAATAGACTCCAGTCAGATGTAATCAGAGTTGAAGTAATGTTGCACAAGAAAACTTGCAAGCAGCCAATCATACCAGTGCTCTTTTTTGAATGATGTGTACTAAGTTCATGATGAAGCAATATGAATATATGGAAGAACTAAAATATTTGCTGTGATTAGTTAACTAATTTCGATTCATAAAGGATGTATGATTAAATGTAGGAAGCAGGGTTCTTTTTCGCAGCATCTGATGGCAAGAATAATATAAATTATAAGTTTTATCCCATTCCAGTCACTTACTTTTGATCCTGCAAAATACCTAATTCTAAGTGGCTTTTTTGCAATTCCACGTTTGATTTCAATTGGAAGAATTTTAAAGAATTGGGGCATACCTTTTGAGCATTTAGTTTTGTTTCTGGGAGGTGATTCTGCAGCAATGCAAGGGATAAAACTGAATTGTTATTTATTCTTATTCTTGAAATAAGTGTGAGTTGTTCATGTCATTTAATAAATTTGATATCGAAAAAGGGGCTGCTTCTTTATTTTCAAAAGTTGATTAGATGATCTTAGATATGTTCTACTATCTCTAAAGCTTTCAAAGTTTGTGCAATAAAAAAAGTCTAAAAAATTCTTAAGCCTTTTTTATTCAATGGTTGCAGCTCTGTCATAGTCTTGATATCAACTTCTTGCTTGACCATTAATTTTTGTATGTTTTTTTTTTATAAATATAATCTAAAAGTTGAGTAGTAATTTCTCTTTATTTTCTTTTAAAAGCATTTTTACTGTAAAATCATTACATTCCTGTTTATGTTGCTTTTTAGTAAGCGTTTAAATTTACTATAGTGTGTAGGTGTTTTTATAAATTAAGTTGATACACTAAGAAGAGTTTCCATAAGTACTTTTCTCGTCAAAATATCTTTATCCAAAAATTTTCTTTATATTAATTTAAGAATATTTTGATATCATGCTTTGTTTTATATAAAATTTAAAATATTTATCCTTTATTTTAAGAAGTTGGTTCGATTGTTGAGCATATAATTGTATGAACGTTTCATTTTCAAAATTTATGTTCTTTAACCATCTTCCTGGAATAACCTTTTTTATTTAATTTACTTAGAACCCATTGAAAATGAACACCTAAGGTATTGTTCTAGTCAAGAACTTTGTAAATTACGCAAAATGATCGAACGTGGAGATGAAGTTAATTTTTCAAAACAAGTGTGGACATATCCAAGAGCACTTATTGGAGAGGTTGATATTCCAACTGTTTTGCAAGTAAGTTATGCATTTAATTAGTTTTTATTCAATTGTGCTATACTTTTACTCTTTTAATTACTTTTTAAAATTCTATCTTTTGCAGCATGGTGTTCGATTCAATGCTCTGCATGTTGCAGCAAAATGTGATAAGCCTCTCATATGTCAATTGATTTTAGATATTCTTGAAAATCCTAAATTTTCTGAAATACTTTATCCTGAGGAATCTCCATCAATGCGTGCAAGAAGAATGTTTTATGTTAGAGATTTATATTTGAATACTGGAACGCAAAAGGTAATTATAAAATTTTTATTGTCCAAGTTAATAACTAAAAATTCTTTAACTTATGCTTATTAGTTATTATAAACTTTACTATAGAAAAATATATCTGTAATAAAATAAATGTTAAAACAAAATTTCTTTTTTGAAAATATTCTATTAATTTTAAGTTTGGTTTAGTTATAAATGTATAACACTCTTCAGATGAAAAAGTGAAGTATACTTTACAAATCTTATATACCATAAAATCCAGCCTATAACGCCCACCTATACTTTTGAGCTACATTGTTTAATTTTAAGGTATATTCACTGTATAATGCGCACTTCCTTTTTTTTTATGAAGGAACCTGCAATGTACATTAGCAATGCTATTATGTTTTAAAGCCATTTATTTGAGGCATTATCCAAGGATTTTGAAAAAATAGAAAATTTCTAGAAAAACAACCCTTTAAGTTCATAAAGTATGAAATTTTTTTTAAATTAACAGTGTTCTCCGATCTTTGTAGAAGTCTTAATCTTTTTTATCCACATCTCTTTTTTTATTTTTGAAGTTATCATTTATTTTTATACCCAGCCTATAACCTGTGCACCCATAAGTTTTCGACTTTATTTTTTGTGTTAAAAGTGTGTGTTATATGCCGGATTTTACATTATATAAAACATGATATGTGTAATTGTAATAAAATATCCATTACAACAGTATTCTATAAAATATTTTATATTTTACTTTATGTCGCTAAATTATCCTTCCTCTCCATTTTAATATTTTGTTTGGTATTTAGTAGTCTATATGAAATTCAGTCTGTTATACATATAATATTAAAATGCTATCATAACATAAATGTATTTTTGTCTTCATTAAAACTACTTTTATAGATATTTAATTATGTATTAATTATGCTTCAATATAAAACAAATTATAAATATTTTTTTAAAATATCTAATGAATTATTTGCTGATGTTTGCATCATAATTAATATTTCTTTATATTCATAAGTGTTAATATTTTTACAGACAGGTGATACTCCACTACATTATGCTTCTAAATTTGGATCCATTGATTGTTGCAAAGTCTTACTATCACATCCTCAGTGTGATCCAGAGAAGACAAATGTAGATGGTCTTACTCCTAAAGAGACTATATGTGATAGACTAAATACCATTCCATGTGAATTGAGGACACAAATAGAAACTATTTTTGAAGAAGGTAAATTGCTTTTTTAGCTTAAATGTGTTAGGTAAGTTTTGAAATGTGTATGATAGTGTTGATTTTTTTTATCAAGAGTAAGATGTAACCAGTTGTTTGTTTAGGAAATTTACATTTATAAAATCTCACTAATAATAATAGATTCATAAATTAAATACAAGATTCAAGGGAAAAGATTAAATTTTTAGGTTTTTTTTAAAATGTTTCAACGTAAATGTAAATTTTTTTTTAGTATTATTTTGCATTGTATTAAGTGTGACAGACTTTTTAAAGGACTTCATGCATGCATTTTCATTCTTTTATTTGTAACTTTTTTTTATTTTGAGATCATATAAAAATATTACCTTTTTATAATTTCAATGTTATAATTATCATAATTTTGTGCTTTGAAAATGGTATTGTGATATTGATGGAAAATCAATTGCTCAAAATGTTTCGTATGTATTACTTATAGGTTTGATATATGTACCAGTGTTAATATCCAATGATAATGTAGCCCCTCCTATTATTGGAAAGCCATGTTCTTGCAGAGACATTGAGCAACATACTTCACTTTTAATAACTGATGAAGCTGAGTTGTCTTTAAAAGCATTTGCTGGACCAATGACTGGAAAAATGGTATAAGTTTATGAAATTCATTTTATTTTTGTTTTTAAAAATCAATTCTTCATTGATGTTTAAATGTTTCTTTTTACCTCTGTTTTTTCCAGGCACATCAGTTCTACAGAGCACTAAAAAATCCATCCTCTCCAAAAAACTCCCCTTTTGCTCCCAAAGAGCAAGATTTAATTTCCAAAATTAAATTTACTGATCCAGAGAAAGGTATTCTAAGAATAGCCAGGTAAGAATTTCTTACATGTTAAATTTTCTTATTATCCTCTGTAATTAAAAAGTTATGTTTAAGAATATCATATATACATTCATGGACAAAAAAATTAGCGCACCAAGAAGGAGTCGTCAAAATGAAAGGAAATTTTACATACCTAATGACTACTTTGATATAAGTAAATGATTAGAAAATCAAAAAAAAAAAAAAAAAAAGGATCATTTATTTCAGAGAAAAAGGCAAAAGAACGAAGGATTTAATACCCTGTTGAACCCCCTCTAGCGCAAATGCATGATGCAATACGATTGAGCATTGAGGCATAAAAGTTCTGTATGATGTCTTGAGACATTTTGTTCCATATTTGCTGTAACCTTGCCTCTAGTTCGTTCAAACTCATGGGATGCCCAACTCGCTGTCCCAAATGATCCCAGATATGCTTAATTGGAGACAAATCTGGGGATAGGGCAGGCCAAGAAAGGGTAGTAACAGTACGGAGACAGTCTTGTGACACCCTTGCCGTGTGCGGCCGAGCATTGTCTTGTTGAAAAATTACTCCTGGGAGCCATTGCATGAGTGGCAACACATGTGGTTGCAGAATGTCATGGACATACCGCTGGGCTGTCATGGTGCCATGGATCAATTCTAAAGGTGACTGTATTGTAGGCAATGGCACTCCATGCCATCACACTAGCTGTGGGAGCGGTGTGTCGCTGCAAAGCAAAGGCAGGATTGAGGCTTTCACCACGAGGTCTCCACACACGAACATGATTGTCATCACTGCTGAGATTGAATAGGGATTCGTCTCTAAAGACGACCTGGTTCCATTCCGCTGCAGTCCAGTTTCCTCATGCTCCAAACAGAGGCGTCGATGGGTGGGGGTCAAGTGCAGCTCACGTAATGGGTGCCCCGATCCCAAATGTCCTTCAGCTAGGCACCTTTGTATGGTTCAAGAACACACAGGGGCCCCTAGTGAAGGTGCTACGTGTACTTGGATGGCGGTCGATGAAGCAGTTGGCTGCATGCGTGCATTTCTTGGGATGTGGCGGTCTTCTCGACGACTGGTCTGTCGAGGGCGTCCTGAGCCTGATCTTCGTGTAAATGACATCTCTCGGATCGACTGGTCACAACACCTCCTCACAACACAATCAGAGTGGCCTAATTGACGAGCTACTTGCCTAGCTGACCACCCAGCTTCCATCATGCCGATGATTCTCCCCTTTACAAACTGCGACTGCTGCTGATATTGTCTTTGAAAATGGCGTAATGGCATGTCTACCTCGGCTCTTTCTTTGTAAATGATTCAGCACACTCAAACGAGCTTTGGTTACCTGTTTTATACTCCACAGAGAACGACATTAAATGCCCTCTACCTGCTATACGTAATGCGCACTCATGTCGCATTTCTAATCATTTGCATATCTTCCCGACATGTACCTTCATGCCAAGTTTCGTTACGATGCCTTAATTATTTCTTGGTGTGCTAATTTTTTTGACCATGAGTGTATTTCATATATGATAAATGTGTAAGACATAAAAATTTTTTTTTAATGCAATACAGAATAATACTATACAAATTCAACCTAGGAATAAATTTTGACTTTATTTGTATTTAGTATTTGGCAACAATATGTATCAGATATTTTGTTTGTCTGTGAAAGAGTCAAACATATGTAAGTTATGCTGTTGTTAATCCTTTGGAAACTGATGAAGTCAGACAAGATCCATAAGATTGTTGACTTTTATAATGTCAGGTACAAGAAAGGGACTAATTAAGATATCTTTCCTAGATCTATTAAACTTAAGATGTGCTCAGTGGAAACCTAGTTGACATTTGACACAGGTGAAGAAATTTGTGTTCTAAGAATAAGAGGCACTTGATGCGACACATGTAAGCAATGACAATCAAAATTACGGCGAATTTACAGTGGATTTTTATAATAACTACAGTAAGCTTAAACTTTGTTGTCAAGTAGGTCTACATGGAGTTTAAATGGATAATATATTTTTAATTAAAGTATAAATATATGTATATGTATTCAATTTTCCCTCACTTTATTAAAATACTTAAAAAATCATGATATGTTTTCACTTTTGAATCAACAGTTTAAAATTTTTTATATAAGTACCAGATTTATTAGAATCTAAGCCGTCATCGATTCTAAACCACACCCTTAAATTCTCAACACATTTTTGTGAAAAATAATAAATAGTGTGAAATGGTTTATTGATATCTAATTTTACAAAGTTAAAATAAATTTAAATTGAAAACTCTGAAGAAGTGAATAATTAATTATTTTACTAATATTATAAACTTTTAAATACATATATGAACCTGTAATTGCTCTGATTGCCCCATTGAGTGAATTCTTTTTCCTTCGATTCCAAGCCGTACCTGATTTTTAGTAGCATTAACATTGGAAACAAAGTGCGGCCTAGATTTGAGTAAATACGGTATTTTTTATCATCACATGTACACTACTATTTGAGAAAATTCAAATGATTTGAAAGAAACATAAAAAATAAATGAAATTTATTCAGTGCATTACTTTTAGTGGTTTAAATAAAAGTTCAAATTTCCAAACCAATAAAACTAAAATAATGCTGAAAATCTTGCTTATTCACTTAATTTAGCAATGAGAACATATATACATTGCAGCATCGAAACCATACAGATTATGAATGTCATGGTGAGGAATAACATTACTGATGGTCTCTATTTGATATTGAAGTTCTGCTGCGCTTTCTACCCAAAGAGTGATCTGAACAAATTGTCAACCAATATAATCCGAGACATACTCAAATCCTAGGAACATGCATGCCATTGCAGAAGCAGTATCTGTTGTGCACTGAAGAAGTCTTGTACATTCCAAGCATGTTTATAAGCATTGTTTAGTTGAAATACAGCTTAAGGAATGTGTTGCAGGGGGACTTTTACCTTGAGCTCCATAATATTTCTGGTGTAACACCTGCTGTTCAAACTTCCCACAATTTGTAGTTGTCTAGGTCATCCATGATATCCAAGATTCCTGGCCATAATGCCAGGTATTTGTGTAGTGTAACACTGAAAAGGAGATAGAGTGTTTATCTCTATAGCCTTTGATGAACATTTTTATCATTATAATCCAAGATGACAGTGGTATTCGTCTAGGAAGATGGCTTATCGCCGGTCAGCATGCCAATGGTTCTGTTGGTAAACACATAGTTGCCATTCTTGGTTGATTGTTAAAGGAATCCTGGGAAGAGGACTTCTTTCATCTAATGCACAACACAGTAAACATTATGAATTAGAGGATCAACAAACACACCAGCAGGTGTATTCTAATGTACTAATGAAAGGACACTGTTCTATTACTACCACCATGTTGATAAGGTGTCTGTCATCCTATGGGAACAAATTATGTTGCTCAGTGCCAAAGTTTTGAATTGCTTGGTCCTCTATGGCTCATCTCTTACATGCTTCACTATTATGACATTATGCTCCAATTGAATTACGATTTCATGATGTAAATATCCTCCCTGATAGAGGCCAATTGTATGGTCTCTAAAGAACTTCTTTAGTTACTTATATGACTGCAATTTCAGGATATTGACTTGGATCATTTACAACAGGCGCTGTCAACCTTTTCATTCCTGCTACACACTTTTGCATCTCTTTGTTGCAAAATTTTCTAACCACCTACCATTTCCACAATAATGAGGATTTATAAAGTAGAAAAAAAACTTTATAAAGCAGAATTACAGCAAATTAAAGTACTTGTCAAATACTTTGTCAGACTTTTGCTAAGTTTGATAGAATAAGCCATTATGAAAAAGTTTATTCTTATATTTATCTTTTTATTTATACTTTATATCTGCATTGAAGCATGTTTTCTTATGAAATTCATTTAATTAATTAGATTATTAATGAAATTTCTGAGGCTGATTGTAGTCAAACCAAGTACTAAATATCAAATTCAATTTTTATGAGGAACAGTTTCCTGTTTTGGAAATCTGTTTTTTTTTTCTTTGGTTGTATGATTAACAGCACTAAAGTCTTATTCCTCAAGATATGAGGTAGAAAAAAATATCAATAAACTGAATTTTTTTTCCAAATATTTGAAAAAAGATGGACATTTTTTAAAATTTTATTTTACCCAAGGTTTTTATATTCACCACTGTCTAATTTGTTTACTTTCTTTGTCATACCTTATTTTGAACTGTTAGTTGTATCCGCCTCTTTATATTTGTAGTAAAAGGGTTTGTCAAACACCTTCAGTTTCAGAATATCTTCAAATTCTTTTTTAATGTCCAATTTGATGTCATTGTGGTGGCTGTTGATCTTATGTAGATGATAATCCAGAAAACTGATGAAATTCTCTCTTCAGTAGATTATGATGAAGTAGTTCAAGTTTGTTTATAAATAATGACAATACTTTTTAGTTGTACTATAGCTCCTTGAAGCTGCAAATTAAAACAATTAAATCTCTTGAAACTATCTTCTAAATAAAAGACATTCTTTAATGTTTTTAACTCTGGACACATATTGGCCTCATTATTATTTCTAAAAAGTAATATACTATCATAATGCGCTACAAAATAAATCAATGATGTACCTAGGGATTGCAATTTTGGACCAAAAGTTCAATACAGGTATTCAGTATTTTTTAGATCTTGATACCGGTTTGAATACCGGGATTAGAGATTTTAGAAAAAGCATGAAAATGCAGGTGTTTCTTTGTTTTATATTTGCCAGTTTTATTAGAGAGTGTAAATATCACAAAATAATTTGTAACTTAATTATAAGAATGTATAAAGAACATCTTATTTATTTAAATCGCAAAAAAGTGTAAATATTGCTATTTAGTCTGTGATACTAGTACAAATTTTTTAAATGTGATCTTAAAAAGCAATGCATCAATTGCACTATCATTAAGCCTGGAACGTAATTTTATGCAATAATTTCATCCGAATTATCTTTTTTCAAAATAATTTAAAATCCCTGATGGCTTGGGCTTAGAAAGTGTGCTAAAATTTGTATCTTCATCGCAATTAGATTCTTTCCTCTTCAACAATTTGGTATCATGCTTCGTTTTTAAATGTGTATGGAGTCCCCGTTTGTACTTACTCCATTCATTTTAATAACACTAGAGAATTTTTTGCATTGTGCCACTATATTCTTTTCATCATATAAATAATGAAACCAAACCGAAGTATTATCAACTGGTTTTTTATATTCTTTAAAGTTACTCTCATTCATTATTATGGGTTATTATTTATGAGTATATATATATATATATAATTAATATAAAAAATATTTTGAGCCCTAAAGTATGATATGCAAATACAGTGTGAATAACAAACTCACCAATGGAAATAAAATTTCAAAATATTACGCTTTTTCTTCACAATTACAACCTTGTTTTCACAGATACAAATATCGGTCTATGAATCCTAAGCACGTGCAGTATCACTCTGAGCTGTAACAGGATATTTTTAGCCCACCTCTTTGGATGATTCACATATTTTATCACTTCTCTTGACTGTACATTACAACTTTGTATTCACAGTTTAATTAATTTCGCCCGTTAGGGAGACACAAAAATAAAAACGTATATTTTGCGATGTTGGTGATCCCTGAACATAAAGTGGAGACAATTTTAAGAAATTTCTAGTAAATACCAAAAAACTAGTATTTAAACTTGTGAATACCGGTATTTTAATCCCTAGATGTACCCTTTGGCAGCCACCGAACTTTTTTGTGACAAAAGAACATATAATAATATGTTTGAATTATATCCTGATGCATTACTTTTGAGAGAAATTCTTTTACAGAAGATATTATTGCATTTTACCAATATAACAGCTTTTACCGCTTTTTGCAATTAGCTACAGAATGCTATAAGTAGTAGTTTTTCATCTTCATTCTCTGCCTGTTGTTTCTTAAATTATGTAATGGTTTTTGGACAATTGCAAACTTTTTTTTATATGTATTTCCTAAAAATATTCATTGAGGTTGTTCTTATCATTTGGATACTTTGTAGAAAGATTTTCTCATAATTGACTTAGTTTCGTTGTCTCATTGGATAATGTTTTATGACTCAATAAACTCATTAATTGTTGTTTATTTACAACATATTGTATTAAACTCATATTCAGATACTCTGACAAATAACCACAAGTGTTTTTCTTTTTTTGAAACATGACTCACTATATTTTGCTTACTCACATATCTCTTTATTGAACAGAGATAAATTACTGACTATGGTTAGTCTAGCATTAGATGGTGGTAGTGTCATTTAGTTTCACTTGTGTAATATGGCTACTAATCACAGTGCTACTTGGTTGCTCTGTTTTTATATCATTCATGATGGTGCAGCTTCATAAGCTCACAAAACTACGAAGTAGGATTGCATTACTTTGCATTTTAATTTGTGACTCAGTATAAAGTATAAATACTAAGGAATTTTATGAAATCCTAAAAAAATGTTTTATAGTAATGCTATGAAAAAATTTTTAGCAATATTTTAAAAAGTACCTATTTTAATGTTTTTTTTTTAAAAAAAAAGGAAAGGGCTTCAGTATCTGACAAAAACCATATAATCGACCATGAAATCTGGAATACTCACTAGTAGGCAGCAAGAATCAGGTTGACTATCACTAATTATGAAAGATCGTTCACACTTTATGGAAACGATTTTGATAGTTAATTTTTATCAATAAATACCGTATTTTTTGTGGCAAATTGCTTTTATCTGATTTTTATCTTGACTACTGCCCTGGCTCAAATTTTTCATGAAAGTAAACTTTTTCTTAGTACTGTTGTGCAAATTTTATTCCATTCTTCTGAAATCATTTTCCAAAGTTCATTCTATGTTTTTGGATGCCGTTTTCCTAAGGTATGTTTTAATAAACCAAATGCACAAAGGTCCATTGGATAAGTGTAGGGTGATTTTTTTTTTTTTACACATATTTTAACAAATGGGATACACTTATTCCTGTTTCTGATTCTTTCTTTGCTACATAAGCGGTGGCTGACTTAGACATGTGACTAGAGGCTTTGCCCAAACAAAGCTCAACTTTATCAATGTTTTTTCCATTAAATGCTGGAATTTCTTCTTCAAAAATTGATTCTAAAATATTCTGCTGGTAGTAAAGTGAATTAATTTTGGTTTTATTTGAGACTTTTTTTTTTTAATTTGCCATTGTAATAAAATCCCGTAACTATCATGAATCCCTTTGGGAACTTTTCTGTAAACTGATGTAGCTATCTTGTATGGTCATTCCTGTCAATTGAGCAATAGAAAATTGATTTTCTTTTATTACAATCACTTAAATATACCCATGCCTCATTGAAGGTCACCAAAGATTTTATACATTTTTTGCATCTAGGTGTTTTTTATATATTTTTCTACATTTTGCTTTTCTATTAGAAATATATTTTTAAAAAGGAGACAAACTTTAGGTTCAAACAACTTTTTAAACTTTAAATTTTAATTAATGATTTTAATTACAGTTCCAGGAGACATTCCTAGTTTTAATGCAATGAATCTTTCAGTCGGATTTTCTTTTAGGATCAGAAACTTCACTTTCCTGATAAATGCCTGTGTTCAAACAGTCTTAGGATTATAAGTTTTGTGGTCATGTTTTCATTTTTACTTTCAGCTAAATGTTTTTTTCCCTTTCAAATTAAATATATTACAAATACCCTTTATTGAAATACAATAACTGAAAATTTTACCCTGCTTTATAATTTGTTGATACAAATATTTCTCTTTGGAAAAAGCATAGTTATGTAATCTTCTAGCTATATATTAAATTTGGGAGCCATTTTTAAAATAAATCTTTCATTTTACATTCCAATCAAATTAATTTCCAAGAAAACATTGGCAGATAATTATTCTGAAATTACCAGAGTTTTATCTCAAAGTGCAATCAAGAAAATGATTTACAAAATCGTTTCCATAAAGTATGAATGACCTTCTGTACTGCAGTCAATGATGCACACATATTCAGTGAGTGAATGAATATTTACTTCGCACTGTTCAGCTACACAAGAGCTTTTGGTGACAAACCTCGTAATTTTGAACCACGGTCAAGTGACGATGACAGCACCTGAGCTGGCACCCCCTCTCCTAACTACCACTCCACACTAATGGGAGGTTGGTTTGAGCTCTCGACAGGTTTAACGTGCATCGCTCCTCTACACGGCAGGTCTTCAGTGGTGCTAGGCTTAAACTCATGACATTCTGGCCACTACGTACATATTGAAGTACCTTTACAGTTTTTTTATTCGTGGTTTGGAAGGTCACAGTAGTTTTCTTGGCCTACGCATGTGTAATCACTGTCTAATTCTAATGGTTTGTGTATCCTAACTTGTTTTGCATTTTCTGCAAGTTTCTAATTTGGGATTTTTTCATGGTTTTGCAGTTTCCATAAACTGTTTATAATTATCCTTTTAGAATTTTATGTATTAATAAATGAACTTTCTGATAATATTTTTATTATATTATATAGTATGGTTTATATTCGAAATTTTTACAATTTAAAATCATAAATTTATCTTGTTTTTAGTTGATTATTTTTTCATAGAACTTTTAACAAAATAAAAGTTTACCCACCTTCATTTTTTTTCCTTGCAAAATTTTATGGCTTTCTAATAACGGAATCAATTGATAACTTTTAAAATTATATTTTTAAAATTTATTTTGTATATTTCCTATGTTTGTAAATATATTTTATCTTTAATTAAAATAATATAAAAATTGCTTTATAATGTATGAAAAACTGATATATGAGTTTAAATATTTCTGCTCTGTTTCTATTAAGGAAATTGACACTTGTTAATACTTATTCTCTGTTATATCAGGCTTTTAGCAGAAGACATGGGAGTTGATTGGCATGAATATTTTCCTGCCTTGAATGTTTTTTTAAATTTTGCCACCAAAGAAGGCTTGAATGTCCTTGAAACTTATTTCAAGCATCAATGTAAAGAACCTTTATTATCAATAATTGCTTTAGAACCAGCAGAACAAAGCTTAGCTTTAGTGCGTGAGTATCCATCTCACATGAATCCTTTGAAGCACAGAGTGAATGTACTCTACTCTCTTCTCA
Source organism: Trichonephila inaurata madagascariensis (assembly GCA_019973955.1). Classification (NCBI taxonomy): domain Eukaryota; kingdom Metazoa; phylum Arthropoda; class Arachnida; order Araneae; family Nephilidae; genus Trichonephila; species Trichonephila inaurata. The sequence goes on from BMAV01026025.1 coordinate 158,932, forward strand.
ACAGTATAAAAAAAGGTATTTTATTGTTTTCATAACTTTTTCTATTTCTCTATTTTCCTTTTCCCTTAATAGTAATTTGATGAAAATTATTGTAGTAGTTGAAAATGATTTAAAAGGTTAATTTATCATATTGTTTTCAAAGAGGAAAATTTTCTCACACCTCCAACATCGCCAGAGTTTGTTACTCCTCCCTCATCTCCTAGAGGTTCACCAATTCAAGAAAGTAATGTTTTTCTTAAAGGGTATGTTTATTTCATATGTATTTAATGATTTCCTAGTTCTTTTCATTGTTTTGTTTGTTTAAATAAATCTCAAATGTTAACTATTTTTTTAATCATTTTATTTGATTTATTGCAGGAAAAATGGTTAGGAATGTAAAAATCATTAATGATATTTTTAATTGCTTGATTTATAAAATGTACACCATTTGAGTATAATATACATAATTTAATAAATTTAGAAAAGCATATTGAAAGATACTGTATATTTTAATGTTAACTTTTGAGTATAGTGTCAAATTAATAATTTATGAATTCTACAAAAGGGTAAAATTTTATAAATGAATGAAATCGTATGTGTGTGATATATTAAAAGTTATGTTCACCTCATGTTAACTGGAAGCTTCTGTTGTTAAAAACACATGTCTGATTGCATGTTATTTTTACCATCATTTACCTGATAATATGGTAACTGTTATCTGAATAAATAAGTGCTTACTCTAACTTTAATTAGCTTTCAAAATTTATATTTTGTCAACATTTTGATTGATTGCAATACAAATATATTACAGTGATTGGTAATCAATTTATAAATTCTCCTCATCTTAGACTATTCTAACAGGTTGTGAGATTTTATTCCTCCAATACTGTTGTCATTCAAATAGTACTAACACCAATACTCAATTTCTGTTTTAATTATTACTCATAATGTGAACTCAAATATTTTTCATCGTTCACTCCTAAAATAAATCAAATAGTTTGAGTTTTTAAGTAAAATGTTTAATATACATTTAGACTTGACTGTATTATTATAGTGAGATTTTTATGAAAGCAATGGAAATAATTTTGAAGTTAATTTTATTAGTTTATTATTGACAGATGCAGGAAAATCATGATAAATTTACATAAATCTTCCATCTAAGATGATAATTGTATGTGATTTATTTTTTTCAAACTTCAATATTTGTTTTTATAGTAATGAAGGGTTTTTTTTTTTCTTATTTAGGTTTGGGAAATATGTTTTTTCACTTTACTTTCTTTGTTTTATATCAAATTTATCACGTAGGCAACAATAAAGACCATTTTTGGATTTTCTTGTTTATTTATTTTTTACATAGAAACAGAACAACATCGAGAAAATAAGAAACAGATACTTCATATTTAAATACTGATTGCAGAGTGTTATTTCTTGGGTCTTCAATAGATGATTTGCATGTTATGTAACTTCTCTCATAGGGTTTTTTTTTTTTTTTTACAGTTATAGTGAACAGTTACTACTTCTCATTTTCAAGAATAGCTTTATTCTTTTTTGTAATTATTATTGTTGAGCTTTATGTTTGTTGAAAATAATAGTTGCATATGAAAATATTATTCAGTTATTAATGCATTCTTTTAACTAAAGTGAATGAAATACTCAGTTATTTATTTCTATTTTACGAAAAATGTGTTCTGTTCATGGATCAATTTAATATTCTCTGAAAATATCTATATATATTAAGAAGTAATCTGTAAATCATAACTTAAGATTTCTGTGAATAATTATAAGGCATTGAGAAATAACATATGAAATATACATAAAAAAAAAGTAATATTACAAAATGGATAAAAATAATTAGTTTTTTCTTAAGTATTAAGCTTATGTGTTTTGGTTTGTTAATATATTCTTACTGTGTTAGATTATGTTTATTTTTTCAGTTATACTTTCTCTAAAGTGGATGTTGATGTACTTCTGACAATACAAGACTGTGATTTCAATCCTGAAGAATATCCTAATGTACATAAATGGAAAGTTTTAACTTCAAGTGAAATGCAGAAACAGTAGGTTTTTAATTCTATTTGCTGCATGGCCTGGTGTTGCATGGGCTTCTTCAAGTGTATAGCTTTATACTTTGGAAGTTTCACCTGTCGCTGTCAGCACTTCCTGGTGTGTGTGTGATTTCTATATTAATGTCACTAAAATTCTCTTTTTCGAAGTTTCTTCTACTCTCTGCCCTATCAGACAGCTCTGTTTCCTCTCTGCTTAGCCCGGCATTGCACAGGCTTTTTCCGTGGGTATAACTGATCCCCATGGAAATTTTCCTTTTCTCTCTGGATGCCAGCACTTCTAGGGGTGTGTGTATGCAGTGATGTGAGTGATTTCTATATTTATGTCAATTAAAGTCCCTTTTCTGAAATTTCTTCCACTTTTCTTTGTCAGGCAGGTTTCTTTTCCCTCCTTTTAGCCCAGTGTTGTACAAGCTTTTTCAAGTGTAAAACTCTTTTTTTTTTTTTCCCCCAGGGATAAGGTTTTTTTCCTTCTAAATTATATTTTCGATTAATAATTTACAAAGCTAATCCAATTTTATTCACTGGAAAACAGATAGTGTATGAATTTATTATTAAATGATTTAGTAATAAATAAAAAGCAATACAGCTTTAATTTTTTAAAAAAATATGAATGTATATCCATTTTTGTTAAATAATGAATTAAAAAAAATGTCAACTTAGCTATTGAAACAACCGCTTTCTTCTGGATGTTTGATTATTTGATTACAAATATGTATCTATAAAAAAAATAACGATGGAGGGGGAGAAATGCCTAAAGATTTGTTTACATTCCTTGTATAAAAAAAAGATTTAAAAAGAAAATAATACTATCTAAAAAAACATGGCAGCATTTTTTTATATTTTTAAGGTTTTTCAGCAAATCATTTTTCTAAAAGAAATCTATCAGTTGTGATGTATTACAAAAAAATAAGCTTGCGTTCATTATTTTATACATGAAACAATGAATACTTTCTTAGAAGTCAAAATAATAAATTGGATTTGGGAAATTTATTATTTACACTCACACTACAAAAGAAAAAAGATTCAAAAAGAAAAAACTTTATCTAACAGAAAAATCTTTCATCTGCATTTGCACGCTCCAAAAGGCTGTTTTTCTGCACATGTGCTATAAGCACTCAAATTCATGAGTTCTGTGGTAGTTTTCCCACAACTAATTATTACTGGCATTTGTCGATTTTTGCAATTTTTTTTTGTTGTATTGTTACTGGTCCCTAAAATGGAAAATGTGCCTTCTTTAAAAATAGTTTTATGTATGAAAAAGCAGGGGAAAATTTTTTTTTCTAAGTACAAAATTCCATATATTTTTTAAAGAAGTTTTACAACATTCTGTTCTTGGCACCTTTTGGAAAGGTAAAAAAATGTACCAATCTGCTTGAAAAATAGTTTTATCTTTTTTGGGAATTCCAATTAGAGAAATTCCATAGAAATTAATAAAAAATGCCGTACCTTGAAGAAATTTTGATTTTAATTTTATATTTCAAGTTAATCACATGTTAAAAGCAGTTATTTTTTAATTAGAGCAAATGAATTCTATCGCCATGAAATTTCAGTTTGGCTGAAAACCGGTTTTCAACACCAACTTATGTCATTGTTTTAAAAGTTACATTCTTACAACAATGGAGATGATTCAAAGTTGGCATCAAAAACAGTTTTTTTTTTTATTAAAATCTTTTTAACTAATTGCAATATCAGAATTTAAATGGTCAAAATGGCTTCCTCTGATCATTCCCGATCTTTGGTTCCTTCGGCACCTTTCTGCGTTGAGCAGTTCTTGAGAAGATAGCCTCACATAAATACATAGATAGATATGTTTGTTTACCTTCAGATTTTAATTTTTCTTATTCATTTTTCATGTGTAGGTATTATGATAATTGTGCTAAATATCTTGACTAGAACAATAGAATTTTATCATTATAATACATGAATAATAGTGTTCATTCTTTAAAATGAATTTTTCATTTAGTTTTTTATAGAGTTATGTTAACTTACTAGGAATTTTGGCCACATTCTAAATTATTTATATTGGAATGAAATGTGTTTAAATATCTAGTCTCTATTCATGAAATAAATACTTATATTCAGTCTTATACAATACTTATACTATAGTCTTACTCTAATCTTCTTTAAAATTGTTACGTAAAGGGTCTTAGCAGCTGCCAGCTGCTCTAACACTTTGAATCAGTTTAAGTAGGCACATCATCTGTAATAATTGATTTATTTGACACAAGCACAAATCATAAACTCAAAAGTCACTACAGCAAACATTACAGTTAGTTACAAGTCATGCTGATACACCACTGCTGCCGTCCACATATCTTTCAGGACTCGGTTCACTGCAGTTCCTTTTTGGATTGTTACTTGATTGCTTACTCTACAAAAATCGTCCCTTTGTGCTGCCACTTTCTTCACCCAACAATTCTACCATTGTTGGAAGCAATGCTTAAATGCTTCTTTTGAGGTGGTACATTTCTGGTCTGTTAACATTAAGCATGATAGTTATCAGATCCTTTTTCTTCACAAAAATTAATATAATAATATTCAAGTTTTTCTGTCATGTTGTTAAAAACGAAACTCTTACAGCACTTTCTCTTCCTCATTTATACTTATCAGTGCTGATAGAGATTGGCAGTTTATGGCAAAATTATCCCATTTGCTTACGCACAAAAATGTTTGGGGTAGATATATTTTTTACTCATCTTCTACACTGTGTGCATTAATAATAATTCTAGAGTAGTTTATATGATTATCAATATTTTTATTAAATTATGATCAAAGTTATTTTTTTTAGAAAGAAGAGGAAGAAAATGCCAACTGTTTTACTCTTTTGATTATTTAAAAGTTTTTGTATAAATGAAACTTGCATAAATGGAGTAATTTTAATTCATTCTAGATTCAACTTCATTATTGCGGTAATTTAGAGTCCATTTACAACTAATGAAAAATAATTTTAAATAATATTTATTTAGTTATGTATTGTTCTAAATATTAACAATATAAAATTTTCTATTTAGATCAAGTTGTTACAGGCCTTCACAAAAGCGGGACCTCACGCCTTTAAGGTCAAGACTTCAAGTCTGCAATGTTTCTAGAAAACTTTTCTAGGTTTTAGTTCCTAAATTTTAAACATCTAATTTTTAATACATTTCATATTTGACTAGCACCATGTTTTCTCTGTGTGCTGTTAGTTTTATTGTTGTATAATGATAAAAAAGCAAATATGAAAATGCATATATTTTTTAAAATTCTGTACAAATACTTTTAATATTAAATTGTGTTTTGACAACAAAATATTTTTATAGGAATTGGTATGATATTAAGAGTAATTTAACTAATGAATTTTATTTTAAAGGAAAAGGACAGTTAAAAAAAATTCTGTTGTAAACATTGTTATACTGTTTATCTCATAGTCATTGACATAAACTACTGCTTTTGGTCACATTTTTTCCAACTTTTCACTTGATCCTAATTATGATGCTTTTTTCAAATATTTTGTATTATAATTTAAGGTTTAATTTGTGTAAGTTTTAAACTATTGATATGTGATAATAATTAATAAGACAGTTTATTAATTGTTAAATAATTTCTTTTCATTTCATTATTTAAATGCTTTGTAAATTAGTACTGTTGATGTGCATTTTTAAACTTGGTAAATAAACTTATTTCTATGAAATATCAATCAATAGTTTGTATGTGTGCAAGGAATTATTGGTTTGCAATTTATTAATCATTATAAATAAAATTCTATATTTTAACTAACTGTTTTTTTTTTTAAATTGAACCCTTATTTAAATAATCCTTACTTAATTATGAATTTGGTTAGTATATAATTTTTTAAATTCAAGTGTGAAATAAAGATTGTACAATGTATTTACTAAAAACCAAAACAATTTTAAATGCAAGTTTATATACTATTAGTTTTTTAATATAGTGTTATTGAGAGTAATGTAAATACATAATTTACACAGAATTCTTGATGTCAAGCTTTTTTTATGTGCCTTTTCTAGCAAAACTAATTTAAAAACATGTACACTATATGTTGAATAAATAATTTATATAATAACAAAAACTTGAACTCGAAAAATTTAATTCTCATGATTTGGAATTAAAGTAGCATGTGATTCAGAATAGCAGCTTTCACTTTTAACTATTTTCAAAAGTAAAAGTAAGTTATTTTTCTTTACAATGAATACTCAGTTATTTTTTTATGTTGGAAATATTCTGTTTAGTAATTTTTAAAGTTTATATTTTTTGTTATGCAAGTATCATGCTTATGATAATTTGTTTTGAATTTAAATTTTTAGTTAATTTGTTTCTGTTATTAATTATAATAAAAGTTGTGTTCTATTTATGTATGTTAACTTTTCTTTTTGAGTTATAAATAATTTGCCTAACTTTTTTTGATATTTACTGCTGTTTAACAATCAGCTACAATAAAGCAATTATAACAAAGTAATTAGTCATTTATAATTAGGCATTCCTTTCATGGATTAAATTAGTTGGTTGTTCTTTTAAATTGTTTGTACTATAATATTCTGTTTCTTAGACAAATTATTGATATTCAGATAAGAATGACTAAATTTTAAAGTATAACTTTGTCAAAATTAAACCAAAGATTTGTTGTCTTTGATTATCATGATGTTGCCATGGAACTCGAATGGTTGTGCTCAGGAACTTATGACTGATGTTGTTTCTGTCAAGTCATGGGTTCAAGTCATAGTGCTACTGAAGACTTAATATGTAGAGGGGCTGTGACATGTTAAATTTTTTGATGCTCTTAAGTTCTGTAGCTGGAGTGGTGTAGAAATTTGGAGAATGGGTTGAGTCCAGCTATTTTTTTCCATCATTTGACTATAGTTAAAAAGTACAGTATCCATTATCAACGTTGGATTGGGGAGTAGGATGTCAACTCAGATGTTGTTCACGTCATTTGACTGAAATTAAAAATTATGATGGTCCACAAAGAGCCCTCATATTGTTGTAGAGTGCAACATTAATGAAAAAAAATCTAATCAAATTTAAGCTGAGGGAAAAGGAAGAGATAGCTTATCAATGTATGAGATGATGTGCTGTTGAATGTTCGTAGAATGAATAAGTGTGTTATCACATAAAATGATTGATCTAAGAGAAAGGTTTGGCATAAATCCATGGGGAAATTGTTATTTTCTTCAGAATTTAAGCATAACAACTTCCTTTACATTAAGTAAATTTTAAATTCTTGGTTAGAGCTTGATTAAGTAATTATTCAATATGCTTTATTATTATTTGATATTTTGATAGAGCAGAAAATTTTGCGCGAGTTTTAATACCTTCATGATGCCTCTGAATACTTTGGCTTCTACTCTTTTTGCAGAATTGTAATTTGTTATAAATATTTTTTACCGACAAAGTTGTAGAACATTGTGTAATGAACTTTTAGAATGGTTCCATAAATTCAGATCAACGTTAAAATAATTGCTTTTTCCGCATGACCTTCGTTGGCTGTATAGTTATTGTACAGAAATACATTAAAACAATAAGCATATCCAAAACACATTTTTCTTTAAAGCAAATAAAATTTGATTATATTATGCATTAAATGCACTTGTAAATTGTTATGATTTAGATCATACTTATCAAATCCTTGGTATACTGTCAAGGTCTGCTATGAATAAGCCCAACAACAAATCACAAACTGATAAACTTTTTGAAATTTGCATCTAAAAACACAATACAGTTTCAATATAAATACAATTTTAACATACCTTTGGAATTATAAATAACTATTTTTGAATTTAACAATGTCTTTAAAAGTGTGGGGAAATTACAAAAATTACTCTAAATATATATATATGTAAAGGTAGAGGTGTCCAATAAATGTCACCCTTATTAACATACACAATTTTTTTCAATGCAGTTGGTCAATATTGGTATAAGTGTTAATGGCTAAAAAGAGAAACTAAATTATTGTGTTAAAGGATTGATTAACTTAATTATAAAAAAGGCAATTTCAAAAACAAAATCTTACTATAAAGCCTTTTTTTTTTCCAGAATTGGGTAGAGAATGGTATAATAGTTCATGTGCCAAATGATTTTCTAATCTGATTTGCAAGTGAATTGCACTTCTGTTCTCCCCAAATAAGTTAGAAAGTTTTAGTACAAATTATTCATAATGGTTTTTCTATTTCTAAACGCCTTTTAATATTTGATCCAATAATTAAAAGTTGATACAAATTAATACCAGATTTGATTTGATTTTAAGTTTAGTCACACGCTGTGTGAAGCAACATGGGGGCTATTGGTGACGGACCTCGTAATTTTGAGCCGTGGTTAAGTGACGAAGACGACACTTGAGCTGGTACTCTGCTCTCCAATGGAATGACTTTAAGTCATGACAAGGGCCGCGGTAGCCGAGTGGTATAGGTATACGATTGTGGCTTGCCTTGTCACGAGTTCGAGCCCAGTACCACCAAAGACCCGCCGTGTAGAGCAGCGATGCACATTAAATCTGTCGAGAGCTGAAACGTCCTCCCAGTGGTGTGGTGTGGTAGTTAGGAGAGGGGGGTGCCAGCTCAGGTGTCGTCCACGTCACTTGACCATGGTTCAAAATTACGTGGTCCGTCGCCAAAAGCCCTCGTGTAGCTGAACAGTGCGGCGTTAATATTCAATCAACTGAGTCACGACAAATTTAACTTGCATCAGTTCTTCACGGTGAGTTTTCAGAGGCACTAGGTTTCGAACCTGTGACTCGTTAACGCTCGCGACCATTACCACTCGTCTACCGCAGGTACAAACCAAAGGAACACTTTCTGAAATCAGTTGGTATCATTGAATTGGTTTAAATTTATCGAAAAAGGTTCTGAGCGCTGAACTTCTATTTTAAATTTTAATGCTATGGAGATAATAAAAAAGTACAGATTGCACAAGCTCAATCTGTAATTTTTATGATAAGTATTGTTGAAGAAATGGCTTTAGTTCCATTAGGACATAATTTTAAAAAAATGGTCTTATACTAAGCAATGAAAAATGTAGTAAAGTGATTAGAACCGAATAATAAGAATTAGATCTTTTCTATATTCTGGATTAATTAAATCACTTTTATTATAACACACCGGATATAGTTAGTTACGTAGCCTTGGTGAGGATTGTTGAATAGATAAATTTTCAAGATTCTGAAGTATCATGGCTTTGTATATGTTTCAGAGGAAAATTAATATGCAATGTTTTGAAGAAGGATAATGTAATGCAGATTGTTCCTTAAACTGCAAATATCAGAAAAACAAAAAGATTGAATATTTGCCAGTATCAGGAATTCCTTAAATTTATAGATGGACTATGGAGACATTATTTACTTTTCGGCAGTAAGATAGTTAAATATAGGAAACAGTAGAAAATATTTTCTGATTTAAGAAATGAAATATTATTGTTTATAAATTCAAAATGCAAAATTTGGTCCAAAAATTAAAGAAGAAAAGTTACTCACAGATTTGACAGTTTCAGAAGAGTTTACTATTCATTTTAATGAGAATTAGCAGGCGCCTTTAAGGTTAAAAAGATCTGGTAAATTCAATATTTTAGAGCAGGGGTGGACAAATGGTGGTACGCATACTACAGTATGCCTCGAAGGAATTGTAACAGTGGCACGCGAAGACTTAATTGAAAAATTTTTAAAAAATAATTTTTTTGTTTACAATTTTATAGGCATGTTGTCTCAGACAAAAATCACATACAATTTATTTTAAATACACTTACCGTATTTACTCGAATCCGCACCCCAAATTCTCTACACGTTTGAGAAAAAATAAAAATGTGTAAAAAGTTCATCGATATCTGATACTTAAGAAATTTTTAAGGTAACTATTAATTTATACTTTACTATCAAGTGGAGTTACGGAGAATATTAGCTATTCCCCTGCAAAGTCAGATTTTTTGCCCGGAGAATCCTGCCCTTCCGCGATGCGGGGGTGTACATTGCACCACTGTTTACCAGTATTAAAAACTTTCAAATTCATTCATGAACCCCTATACCTACTCTAACCGTCAGTATCATGTTTCGAACATGATTCGTCACTCCCATTGTCGCAGCTGACTTCGGAATCGGTGCCGATGTTGCAATGTTCCCACACGGTGTCGTCATCCAAGGCATTTGTTATGCAACATTTTATTTTTTTTGAGAATGTATTATAGAAGAATGTAAAAGAATTATTTAAGACTGTTGAGCATTATATCATTTTGCTTACGTCCTCGACGAACATTTGTTTAATTCTTGTCAAATTTTCAGTTGCCTCTGCTGTTTTTTTCTGCAAATATAAAACTTCCTCCTTTTTCAAACTTGCATCATAGTGAACTGGAGGGCTGCGGTAGCCCAGTGGTAAAGGTATCGGATCATGGCAAGCATGTCATAAGTTCGGGCCCAGTACTACTAAAGATCCGCCGCGTAGGGGAGCGATGCACTTTAAATCTGTCGAGAGCTCAAACGTCCTCGGTGTGGTGTGGTTGTTAAGAGAGGGGGGGTGCCAGCTCAGGTGTCGTCCACGTCACTTGACCATGGTTCAAAATGACGAGGTCCGTCGCCAAAAGCGCTCGTGTAGCTGAACAGTGCAACGTTAATGCTCACTCATAGTGAACTGGTCTTGATGCTATAACAGATATCTTTGACGTTTAGGTGATTAAAAGAAAGCGTATATACAAAAAAAATTCCTAACTACGAACAGTGAGCTTAAAACCCTCCCCCCATGCACTAGAACTGATTGCAATGAGCATAAAATTCCCACTACCTTGGTAGTTAAAGAAATTAATTCTAACGATCCCATTTCGGATGAAAAAACCGAGTGTAAAGTTAAAAAGAAAAAGTTATGTAAAAAGCGCAAAAATAAAAGCAAGGAATCCACGGAAGAGTTTATCTTTCCTAAAAAGACGGCCAGGCCCGTTTCCCCAGTCACTAACCAGGATCCCATAGAAACGAGAAATAATTTCTCGGACTTAGAACAGGATGTTAAACATCCACTCCCGACTAACAATAATGTAACTTCTGATGTAGTTACTCCCTCGATTAAACTTCCCCCACCTGTCATGCTTAAAATCAAAAAGAATTTCCGCGATCAAATTAAATTAATTTTCGAAAAATTCGCAATAGAACTGCCGGTGATGTAATTAAAATTTTCACAAATGATTTTGAAGAATATCGAACTCTTATCCACTTCTTGAAAGCGGATAAAGAATTCGAATTCTATGTAATTAACCGTAAACCTGACAAACCGATAAAAGCTGTAATAAAAGGTCTCCCGAGTTTCTCTAAAATCGAAGATATCACAAACGATTTAGTAGAAGAAGGTTTTGTAATTGAAAGCTGTACGCAGCTTATCTCGAAAAGAACAAAAAAAAACCCTTCCATATTTTCTAATACTTCTCCCGAGAAACGCCAATAATAGCAAAATATTTGATTTAACAAAATTAGGTTACTTACAAGTGAAAGTTGATGGTTACCTCGTAAGAGGAATAACCCAATGTTTCAACTGTAATAACTTTTTTCATACTGCCGCGAACTGCCACATGCAACCCAGATGTTTAAAATGCGGTAAAGCGCACGCTACGAGAAACTGCCAAATCAAAGAAAGACAGGAAAACCCCTTTTGTATTAACTGCGAGGGCTACGGTCATTCGGCATGTTATACAAAATGTCCCAAATTCCCACAACCAAAGAAAGGTGCCCCCTTCGTTGATCCAATGAAAAAGAAAAATTTCGCCAGTAAATGGATTAAAGAAGGAATTTCTTTCGCTAACATCCCCAGTCAAACCCCTACTAATAATGAAAATAAAAATGATAACAGAAAAGAGGATTCCCCCCGTGGATTCCTTAGCCAAGAAAATGATACCTCTGACTTAATACAAGTTCTGGAACTTTTTAATGTCATTTCAAACCTAGTAAAGAAAAATCCTAAAATTCTCGATCTTCTCTCTAAATTTAAAAATGCAAGTTCGGACGAAGAAAAAACCTGCCTACTAGCAGAAGCTCTCATGGATAAAGTTTAATCTCATATTATTTTAACCTTTAAATTCCCTCCTAATTATTTTCTCTTTATAATAGTTGTCTTTAAAATAATAAACTAAAATTAGAATAATTCTTCGAAGTCAAAGCTAGTGCAGTTTAAAAGCTCACTTCCAACCTCCAATCAAAGCCCACCTCCACAGCACCACTCTCATTGGTTCTCCACTCCTGAAATCAAGCCCTCCTCTCCCAACCGAAGCTGCAACACCATGAACATTGAATATCCAGATAGAGGGTTGAAGACTGCTGACGCAGTCTAGGTACCTCTTCACAAAATCATCCGTCTAACTACGAACATAGAACGATGTTCAGAATGGATTGAATACTAAAGATAAACTGCGGAATGGGATAAGTAATCGATGCGAATGGATGGCTACATTTTTCCTTTAGTAAGGGATGGAAACTCAATTTCCCACATTTAACAAATGTTTTGCCTTCTATTCTAAGCCACACCCGATTTTCGGTAGCATTAACACTGGGAAAATAGTGCGGCTTAGAGTCGAGTAAATACGTTAATTGAATTGCAATTGAGAATTATGTAGAGCAGGGATGTCCAACTTCAATGACTTTGCGGGCCACTTCGGAAAAAACATTATAATCTCGCGAGCCGCACATAAAAATATGTACCTTTATATCAGATTTGGAAACAAAAAAACATTTATTGGAATGAAAATTTAACACAGAATAAATTGTTATTATTGTTTTCATGTATACAAACACAGATAATACAATAATGTTTATGTATAATATAATAATGCAATGATCAAATAATGTTTAAAATATTACAGTTGTGCCATTTTCTTGAAAATTGCGGTGTGTTCCTATTGAAGTGATCTTTCGTTACTCATTGGTGAAATTTGATAGTGCTTTCATTCGCGCGCAAACGATTAAGTATATGCATTGTCCTTTTTCTTAACCGTCCTGAATATTTTTTTTAAACTTTGAAAAACATCACTGACTGCCTCTTGCTTTTTGGACACTCCAAACAGAAAAGGGAGAGAGGAAACACAGAGAATCACATGTACCATCCATAGTAAAGGATATGCATAATGGAATTCGAAAATTATTAAAAAAGTAATTTACTATAGTAAAATCAAATGTAACTGTTTTATAAAATATAAATCTATTTTAATCTAAAGGACATTTCTATAATCAAAACAGATTAATTTTTAAAACAAGAATATATATGTATAAGAATATAAATATATGTATAAGAATGTGTATTTTATATATAAATTTTCCCCCAAATAAATTTCAAAATGAAAAAAACTTTAAAAATCTGATATTTAAAAATTTTTAAAAAAGAGTCGGCGGGCCGCAACTTACGTACTGACAGGCCGCGTGTTGGACACCCCTAATGTAGAGAATTCTCCTTCATTGTTGTGCGAGTTGGCTTTCAAAGGCGTTTTTTTTTTTTTTTTTTTTTCGCTCGCGATATTTTGGAATTTGAGGAAGCGTGTTTTAAAATATCTGGAAGAAAACAATGATCTGCCCGATAAGTGCTTTCTATTCAAGAATGAAGATTGACTATGGGATTTAGCTATTCTTACCGATATTATGGGACATTTATAAATTTTAAGATTACTGAAAAAAGATTGTATTTTTCCTACCATATAGCTGGCCACATATTTTCTTATGTGAACAAATTTTTGCTTTTTTCGTCTGAATTTTGGAGAAAAAAGATTAACACATTTCATATTAACGCAGGAACTATATACCAAAGTTAATAATACTCTCCGGAGCTACAATAAATCTAAAAATTTAATATCTATTTTTGCAGGATTCATTCAGTGTTCAAGCTCGGGCGTTGGATGAAAAAAATTTCAGTGCTAGGTTTTATGATTTTCAAAATGATTAAAAAAAAACTGATCTTTTCACAAATTCCTTTTCAACTTCTTTGCAAGACATGAATTGTTACCAACCTGAAATCGAAATTATTGACCTACAGTACCCTACTACACTGAAAAGCAAATATAAGGAACTTATTTCAACTGCAAATGATCCGCATTATTTTGAATTTTGGAAATTTGTACCAATAAGCAATTTTCAAAATTTGCACGATTTGGTTGTCAGATATTATTGCAAGTTTGCATCAACACACATTTTGTGAACAAATATTTTCTATTATGAACATAATACATAAAATTAAAACATCACTCAAAATTAACTGATATGCTTCCAAAACATCCCAATTTTGTTAGCATCTTCAAGAATCAATCCTAATATAGATCTCTTGGTAAAAAAAAACTACAAATTCAAAAGCCGCATTGAGCAAATACTGACTGTTTAATAGTTATTTAGAATTAAATATTTCAAGCGACTTTTATACCTAACCTAACTGATTGAGAACGTGTAAAAAGTTTATTAACAATAAAACCTAAGTTCGTACTTTTGTCTTACTTGTTATATTATTTTTAAATTTCCACTATATACTTATATGTATATAGATTTGAATTTAAAAAATGTGCTATTTGCGTAAAAACCTATAAAAAGCCTATAAATATCATTTTCCCGCTTTTAATACTTTTTTGTTTGGTCGATAAGTTAGAAGAGGCACGCATAATTATTTTTTATCAGATAGTGGCACTCTTCCCAAAAAGGTTGGCCACCCCTCTTTTAGAACATAACAACACTTGGCATAAAATTCAAATGATATTAATTTTAAACTAAAGTAAACAAATTTAAATATTTCGACAAATTGGATAAATATATGGCTCAACAAAAAGAGATAAATTTGCAATTTTGCTTTTCGATTAGATATAAGAACGAATCTGAAAGATTTTAAGAAAAATCAACAAATTTTTAATATTTTTGCGAGCTTATTTTCAATCAAGGTAAAGTTATTGTTTGCCCGTTTTTTTTTAAATGGAATACAAGCACTTTAATCTGAAAATCAACTTAAAGAAAAATTTCATCTTGTCTCTTTAATGGACCTGTATACAATGACATTTCACAGTTATGCCATAATGTTCGGAACAAAATTTTACTTATGAGTAACAATTTAAAAGGGTGGGGTATTTGAAGATACAGATATAAGAAGGAAAGACCAAAATATTTTGTTAGCATTTTGATAGCACTCTGATATTATTTGCAATAATTCCTTGCTTTTAAAGTTTTCTTAAATCAACATTTTACTGTGTGTGTGAACGTTGTTTAAATACAATTTTCACTGCTCCACATATTTATAGGTACACCATGAATGCTCCAAAAATTCTAAGTTAAAATATAAATGAGTAGAAGTGATTTTCATGTGTGGAACAAATTGTTACGCTAGATGGGAGGAAGCAGAAAAGAAACGGTTATGCGCATGCAATGTGGCAATTGTAAAGTAAGCACGCGCCTCATAAAAACTGGTCCACGTCTGATTTTCTTGTCAAAACGGCATGTAGATAATAAGCTAATTGCATGTGACATCATTAGTCACATGATAAATGCAATCATGTGTTTCCAGTCAATCAGTTCTATTGTCTCGCTATTGCCATCTTTTAATTTTTACAGAAGTTATTCAATAATAACGCATTTTCTTATTATACTTTCTAATAATAACACAATTAAACGAAATGCGCTTGTCTTAAAAAACCCGTATAACATAAAAACTTTTCTTTACTTTGAAAAAAGTTTTGAATCATCTTAATACTTGGACATGTTTACCTGAGTCTCACAAGTATAATAAGATGTATTAGTTTAAGATCGGTCGGCTGTGTGGCGTACTCGGTTAGGCGCTGGCCGTGCACACCCAAGATTGTGAGTTTGACCCCGGTCCGAGTAGGTGGATTTTCATGATGCAAAAAATCGACAGTGTCCATCTCGTATGATTATTTGGCATGTAAAAAATCCCTTGAGTACCTGTTTGGCTTGGGTGCCCTCGGTAAAATTAAATTTCTAATACAGGTTCGCATTTTCAGAGCTCAGGTGCCACCCTCTGGGGAGGAAACTGGGTGTCAAAATTACTTGCGGCAATTGGTATACCGCCTTTATGGTGCCACACTAAAAGGAGATACTATCTCCCGAGGAGTGTACTGGGTCTGCAATGGTGAAATACCAATCCGTAGCCCCACTGGGAAAAAAGTTTAAGATTGGCTTTGAACTGAATGTAAAACACGTGATTACATTTGTCATATGACCGTCCTGAATTTAGCCCATTGTAGTGTTTTGGGGAGTTTTTAACTACTATTCCGCATGGTTCACAATGATTAGAAAGTAAAAAGGTTATATTAAAACTTATAATAACAGTAGAAATGAAGAGTTAGAGAAATCTCTTTTAAAATAGGGTTGTGTGAGTAAAATGGGCTGTCTTGTGCGGTTTCCGTCTCCGAACTAATTTGGGATAGTTTTGTTTTACAACTGTTGTTTCTATATCTGTTTTTTTTTTTTTTCTATTTTGTTAACTGCCGTTTTTGTACAGTGGAAATAGGATATGCAGACGAGTTTTAGTATGTAAGAGGAGGGGTTTTCGCAGCTAGAAAGTAAGATCTGCTAGAGTGAGATAATATTGATTCTAGCACAATTCTTTGCCTAGATTTTGATGTTAATCAATTATTAACATAGAGAGTTCACATCCGATAGCATTCATTTGGGTATTAATTCAATTTGTTGATTTCAATAAGAGGCCTTCATTGGATAATCCTTTTGTCCATCCTTCATTGGATAATCAGCGTCGGAGAACCTGCAACTCTTTTGAGATGTACTTACAGATAAGTGTAAATATAATTATCTAGAAGGGGGTAGTTATTGATATTTGTGTGTGTGTTTAATATTTAGAGACAGGTAAATAGTAGACGGAAGAGTTTGTGTGTGTGTGTGTGTTCCGCCAAGACAGTAAAAAAATCCGCTTTGGACCGAGATTTCTTTTCCTTGGACGATCAGTCTTGCATTTTTCACTACTAGGAAAAGAAAATTCCTTTATTAGGAAAACAAAACAACTGAAAGTGTTTCTACTAAGAGATCATCTGCAGAATTTGGAGGGCGAGGTCACAAGAAGTTTTTAACATTGTAAGCAAATTGAGCCCAAATTCAATTTGCTCTGTTATCCCATTACTGCATATATTGATACAGCACTTGAGGACATATAGCTTGAACTTATTAACTTGCAATTAGATCAGTGTGCAGGAGATATTTAATGATACGACATTGACTTTTACAAATCTTTTTCAGATGAAAAATTTCCATGTATAAAAAAATTTGCTAGGGCATTGCTCTTTATATTTTAGTCGACATATATTTACGATCAAAGTTTTTCTTGCACGAAAATCAAGAGTAAATAGGGATACAAGTAGAACAAGATGACCTAAATTTGCAAGCTGTCATGAGAATTTAAACAAGCAAGCTCACTCCTGATTCTAAAAAAATGTAGAAAAGTATGATAGGGTACATTTGTCTGATTAAACTTTATAAAATTAAACGTGTGTACAGTTATAAATAATACGCAATTAGTAGAATGAGTAAATTGAATAAAACTGCCACTGTTTTGTTTGTTGTGTGTTTTTATCCTGGGATATGAAATAAAAGTGAAGAACAGAAAACATAAAATACAAACAGAAGAATATAGACTTTTATTACAGATAATGATCCCAGCATATAACAAGAAGGGGGTGCGCTGCTTTCCATTCGAGACGGGAATCCATTACAAGCAAAAGTCCGACTTCTTTTCCCGAAGAAAATGCAACCATGCCTTACTCGGGATTTGAACCCGAACTTCCTCGGTTACAAACCGAGGGTCATATCCACCATACTGGCTGAGCGGTATTTTTTTGCTTAACTTATATTAATTATTTTTCATAATGAATGAAATAATTTTAAAAAGGTGCAACCCTCTGGTATCCTCCGCTCCTATTGTGACGGGCTTGCGCGTCTTTTCTTTAACATGTCCTTTGGGTACTTTTTGAGGCCAAGATTAATGGCAACTCTTTTCCAACCAAAACCCAAGAAGTGAAACGTGAAGTTAAAATGCAAATTAGATAGCTTTTAAATAACAGAAGTTTCAGTAAGTGAGAAGGCAATTCAGGGAATGTTATGTGAGAGATTGATACAATTGTGAAAGGAAGACCAACAGAGGTTATTCCGAAGATAAAGTCATTAGGTCAAGGTGCATACCATTGCACTCGCATAAAGACGCCACTCTCTAGTATCGGAACTACAATTGGATTAAGGTAGGATTGACTATTTAATATTAAGACTTGCGTTATTACAGAAATTGAGATTAGGCGGGTTAGATATTGATAGTGGTCCGAGTAAGGTTAATTCGGTATTACTAATATTGTGTGTTTGTTCATCGTAGGTTCTCTCATATATAATCATTATTTAATCTGTTAGGAGTTTAAGTTCTAGTTCTTAATAAAGACATATTAAGAATATAAACATGTCTATTCCTTTTGAAAATCATACACCTCTAGCTCACGCGGATAATCAAAAAGAAGGTCATCCGAGGGGGGCCTTTTCACACTACATTGTAGACTGCAAGCCAAAACAAGTCGCCCACCCTGATTTAATGTATTATTAGTTGATTATTTATGTTTGTGATTGTTTTCAATAATGTCGACTACTCCTAATATGGAATATGGAACCCTCGGAGTTATATAGTCAGACTTAGGAGACACCATCACAGGGGGATTTTATAACGTTGTTGAAAAATTTCTTCAGAATAGAGCAACTTACGAAATAATTAAACACTTGGGACGTCAGCTATGATTAATTGCTAACCAAATCGATTTACTGCTATGGGAGGCTAGTTTCAGACATCAACCCCGTTTAAAATGTCAAGGGACTCTTAATAAATATATGCAAATAACTTGAAGTGTTCTTTTATGACTGAAGGATTTCGATAACTTTACACAGGTCTGTCTTTCTAAGAGTATGGAAAATAAAATTTTAGTGTCATCCGTAAAAATAGCAGTGTAGCAAATTATTAATTTAGGTAGACCTATAGTTATGTGCAAATTATTCTTTTTATCGATTTATGGTAATATACTAATTAACATTGCTTTATTGTTGCAAATTTTTGCATTTTCTTTCTTCCCAGAACTAAAAACTTCATTGCAGGGTCGAAGATTTGAAAAATCCAAATAACATCATTCAAGAAGTAGAGTAATGGTATTCAACACAATCTGCTGAGATATAGAACGACGGCCTTTGAAAGGTAAAGCTGGGAGAAATTCAATACTCTGGGTTATGACTGTGTGGAGAAGTCTCAAGAGTAAAACAAGAAAATTAAGTTTCAATCTCGATTATTTTTTGTAACAATTAACACTTTACTATACTTTCATTCTATCGAATATTTGTGCATTTTTCATTTTCTCCCCTTTTTTTATCACTTATTGTAATATATGCAGTAGTTTTGAAAATATCATTCTTTGAAAAATCGAGTCCATCATTTGTTCTCACCCTGTATATATATATATATATATATATATATATACATACATACGCACGCACACACATGTATATATAAATGTAATAATTCCAATAATCTGTATTAGCTCTTGAATTATTAACGTCCAGTCCTTCAGGACAACCATGTAATTATTTTAATTGGTTACCCGCCTACCGGGAACTTATGAAACTATTTCCATCCACCTCCTAAAATCACGTGACGTCCCGTTGCCCATAAATACCGAGATCTAGAAATCGCACGCTCTCTCTGTTCTGCTCTCGCCTCTCTGCAATTATGTAGTCAGCCGGCTGCCACGCTTTGTGTGTTTTTGTGATTGTCCTTGTCTGTGATGTACCGTCCAATCTTTATATTTGTAATATGCTATATGTTTCAAGAAGTGCAATAAATTGGAGTTAATCCTTTCAAGATTCCTGCTTCTTCGATAATACAGTATCATTCACACTCCACCGGCCACGCCCTGCCTTTGGTTCGCCACATTTAAAATCAACCATTCGCCACGACAAATTATGGCACACAATAAGTTTTACCATTACATATATATATAAGAAAAAGTGAGATTTATATTGTGTGTTTTTTTTAAGCTAGAAGAAATATCCTGCGATGAGAATATAGATATTTCAATGATTAACATGTAAAAACATTTCCTGCTAATTTCTGACTTAACCGGTTTCTTAAATCCTGTCATCCTCAAAGAAGACCTTTCAGTTTAGTTGAAGCTCCATCCATCAAGAAACATAAGTAAAACATATAAATATCGCCGCTGGCTTTTGAGCTCGGAAGTTTCAATTTTTTTTTCTTTGCGAAAGTGTCTTCTTACCTAAAAATTAATCACCTGATTTTAAAATTAGACTTTTCTATTTATCTTTCTCTTATGAGGTTGTGCTAGTAAATAGAAATTTGTACAAAATGTAATCTTTTGATCATGAAACTTCGCATTTTTAATTATAAATTAAAGGTTCTAAGGCTTGAGGGTTTTTAAGGAGTACGTAAACATCCTAGGAAAGAAAAATAAATACATTAAGAAGAAATATTTGTGCATGTTTTCAAGTATCCCTTCTTTGGGAGTACTAATCAAGGGGTCGATGATAGAAAAAAAAGGCATAGAACCAACTGAATGAAATTTATCACATGAAAGTTTGCTGTGACATCATTGATAAAAATACACGAACTTTAAAAAAGTAACATCATCTACAGTACATAAAATCTTGGTGTTTCTTTTGATGTATCTTTAATAAATATGCTAATTAAATTGTACTTCCAGTTGTTATGAGACCATTATTGAAGTAGTATACATTTTGTCGTAAAGTCACTCAGAACAGAAAACAAATTAATTTTAT
This sequence comes from Trichonephila inaurata madagascariensis, assembly GCA_019973955.1. Classification (NCBI taxonomy): domain Eukaryota; kingdom Metazoa; phylum Arthropoda; class Arachnida; order Araneae; family Nephilidae; genus Trichonephila; species Trichonephila inaurata. The sequence goes on from BMAV01026025.1 coordinate 179,728, forward strand.
TTTACATATACTATATATATATCTTAGTTCTACATTTTACTTTTTGAATGATATTTCATGCATGCTAAGTGAATTTTCATTTAAATTGTATCGTTAAGAGTAATTTTCAAAATCATTCATACTTAAATCAATTATTAAATTTATTTATTTTTAAATTAACACTTTATTTTTTTCAGTAAGATATATCCGCAATATCTTCGTGTTGCTTTGAAGTTCACTGTTATTAAAACAATAGATTTTCAAAACGAAACACTGTAGAAGGAATCAATCTCATTATCGAATGTTCATTGGATAATATGTATGTATTTTTCTATGGTTTCTCCAAAGGAGTGAAATATATGTTTTTAATTATAGTATTTGAAAATATAACTTATAAGTATATTTCCCAAAATTACTTCAAAAAACTTAATTTCTCTCATATGATTGTTCGGATGATATAAGAGCTGTTATATAATTGACTATATAAAGTAATAATAAAGATATTAGCAGGATAAAAATAGTGTTTCACTTTAAGATATTTTTCTATCTAGCTTATTTTTAGAGTAATAATTATAACTTTACATACTATACTCCTCCATATTTTCTTGTTTACAATTATCTTTGAATTAATTTGAAGCAAAAATGGAAGAGTTCTATCACTGATGATACAAGGTCTGTTGTAAAATGTTTTCAGCAGTAAAGTTATTTGTTTAACGCATCTTGAGCACAGGTAGATTTGTGAGGATACAGCCATGTTATATATATATATATATATATATAAAGAGAGAGAGAGAGAGGAGACATCGGTGGCCAAAATTGTGGACACTTTTAAATTGTTATGTTTTTTAAGTTTGTATGCTTATAGAACATTTTAAGTTGCACAGAATGCTAAGTATTTTATATCATTTTAAAGAGAATTTAATACTGAATACAAACAAAAAAAGAAGATTCAAATATCTGCAACGTAAAAAAAGTTGTTCTGCAATAACTGTCGATATACATTGGATAATGATGATAGCACAGTGAGTTATAAGATCTTAATGAGGTTGCATTTATTCTTTATTACAGCTTCAAATTGATGTTTCATTGAGCTGAAAACAGTTTCAAGCTCTTTCTTTGTTATTACATGATGCCAGGAAACAATTATATCCTCAATTAGCTCCTTTTTATTTCATGTGTACCTTATTCGGACAAGAGTTTTCAAACGGTGCCAGGAGTTTTCGATAGGATTGTGGTCAGGACTGTTACCTAGCTAGTACAACAACGCATTGATCTTAGAACGGTACCAGTCTTTTAATTACTTTACTTTGTGGCATGGAGCAGAATCTTGCTGTAAAATAAATGAAGCATTGCTGGTAAACAGATCCCTGTTGGAAGGCAGAAGTTTGGGTTCTAGAATGGTGTCAATGTATTTTATGACATTCAGGGTTCCATCGATGATATGAAGGCGACCGATACCATCTGATGATATGCATGACTAAAAAATAAAACTATGTGGGTACTTCCCAGTTGCCTGGAAGCAGTCAGGATGTAAGCGTTTCTGGTTTCTACGTCTTACATATTTTAGGCTATCACTACTGAAAAACGATATTTTAGTTTCCTCTCTCCATATAACTTGTGAAAAATAATTATTTGTCCTTCTAATGTGTTCCATTGCACACTACAGTCCTTTTTAGTGCTGATGTAAACTGAGATAGGGCTTTTTTTGTAGAATTCTACCTTTTAGTCTTACATCTGCTAATCTACTCCTGGTTGTTTTTTAATTGACAGAAACACCAGCATCACTCAGATCACTTCTGATGGATGTCCATGAAATTCTTTTATCGCTATCGCTGAAGCATAGTATTTTTGTTCTTCTATCATCAGCAAATGTGATGCGTCTTTTCCAGCTTTTTCCTGTTTTTTTTTAAATTAAATTCGTTTCCTGACATCTTGAACAAATCTTTCAGTCTCCAGATATAGTCACTGAACTACCCACCTATTATATAATTTTAACTAAGGAAATACCACTTTCTCATGACACATGTGCCCAATCTACTCTTGTATTTGATGTCATTGCTTTTTGACTAAATGCCATTGTTATCCTGGCCAGGAAACAGTCCTGATCTCAATCCTATCAAAAACTTGCGGCACCGTTGGAAAACTCTTGTCCGAATGAGGTACGCATGAAACAAAAAGGAACTAATTGAGGATATAATTGTTTCCTGGCATCATGTATTAACAAAGAAAGATTTTGAAACTATTTTCAGCTCAATGAAACATTGATTTGAAGCTGTAATAAATAATAAACGCAACCTCACTAAGATCTGATAACTCACTGCTATCATCATTATCCAGTGTATATCGACAATTATCGCAGCATAACTTTTTTTCGTTGCAGATATTTAAATTTTCTTTTTATTTATCGAATTTAGTACTAAATTCTCTTTAAAATGATATAAAATACTTAGCATTTTGTGCAACGTAAAATCTTCTGTAAGCATACAAACTTAAAAAAACATAACAATTTAAAAGTGTCCACAATTTTGGCCACCACTGTACATATATATATATATATATATATATATATATATATATATATATATTCATAAAAGCAACGACGTCTATAAGGATAGGATGATAAAGTTTGTGGTAGTTGGTAGAGGTCCTATTATGATGTCTATGTAAAATGCGTTAAGAGGTATATCTTCCTTTTGAATAGAATTTAGAAAATTTTGTTCCCCTTTTTACTATTAATATTTTTCTTGTTTTCTGTAACAATTTCTTCTATATTTTTTTTGAAGCAAAACTTACTTTTCCAGAGCTATTTTGATCGTTTGGTTCTGCATATGTTTTTGATCAATTAATAGTTATTTCCATTTATGATTTCGTATAATTTGTTCAAAGAAGTATTAATCAGAAATTCCCATCCAGCTAATTGTTTTAATGTAAAAGTGTTATCTTTTCAGGATTGTACTGCTTTAACTTAAGTGTAATTGCACATTTCTCTACCCTTAATAAAATTGTTTACCTGCTTAAGGCGTCAACGTACTTCGTAGTTTTTGCTGGCGATGAAATATTTAATTTTTAAACTCTTCGAATATTAAAGTCCATCTAACAATACGAGTTGTTAAATATATTTCACCTATTGTCTTTTGAAAAGAGAAATAATTAATGATGATTTTGAAGTTTTATTTGAGCAAATGAGTTCGGAATTTTTTCGAAAGAAAAAGAAAAGTCAAGG